>CP139503.1:237442750-237493336 GCA_021014915.2 Artemisia tridentata subsp. tridentata
GGTGGGGAATTTGATCATACCATGGGCCGTGGAAGGGATAATTTTGAGTTTTCTTATCCCCGGCCGGCCAATTATACCATTGTATTGAGAGGGTGATCTGACCACCATGAAGTTC
Organism: Artemisia tridentata subsp. tridentata; assembly: GCA_021014915.2. NCBI lineage: Eukaryota > Viridiplantae > Streptophyta > Magnoliopsida > Asterales > Asteraceae > Artemisia > Artemisia tridentata. The sequence continues at coordinate 237,442,866 of CP139503.1, forward strand.
ATCCAAGCACTAGCAAAGTTTTCTTCATCACTTAATGTAACCTCTAGCAGAATTTGCCCCAAAGGCCATGACAACTCGCCACTGAAACCGAGAAGAGGTGCGGTAGCAAGGATCATCCTCTTCCTGATTTCCGGGCTCAGTCGGTTAAAACAATGTTCGTAAAGGACCTCCGAGGCGCTTCCGTTGTCTACGTACATCCGATGCACGTGGTGCCCGCCTACTCCGACCTTTATTACCAAGGGATGGTCATCCCAATCGTCTTCCTTTATGGGAGGGAAGGATATTTCCAAATTTGGTTCGGTATTAGAGGGTACCTTCTGTTTAACACTTCGTTACCTAGTTTGTATCATGAATATGGCCGGGGCCTTTTCCTTGGCTGTGGTTTCTTTCTTACCGCCTTTAGCGGCTCCGCCCTTCTGACTCCCATTCTTGATCTCCTTTACCAAGTATGCCAACTGGCCGGATCTGACTGCCTCCTCAATCTGCTTTCTCAATTGGAATCACTCATCCGTATGGTGTCCTTTTTCTCTGTGGAATTCACAATACTTGTCTTTATTTCTTGATTCCACCGGGCTTGCCATGGGCGGTAGAGCTGTGAATTTTACCGCGTCCATTGCCAAAATCTCCTTCGGCGTTTTTGTGAGGGGCGTGAACCGGTCGTTCTTTCTCCGGTCCGCCCTTGAACGCCATTTGAATTATGTTTTTCTTTCAAAAGTCTGGCTATTAGATGCCCGGGATCCCCCTTCGTGAGATTTCCACGAAGAGCGGTCTTGCTTTTTTCTTGACAAATTTGCCGCGGCCGTTTCACCACGGATGAAGGCTGTGGTAACCTTCCACATTTCGTCAACCATCTTCGGGATTTTATCATTGAGCCTTCTGATCAGCTCTGGATTGTTGATCCCGTGTATGAATCCCGAAACCTTCATGCATTCAGGGGCGCCCTTTACATGCATACTTTCCGCTTTGAAGCGGTCGATAAATGTTGTTGTTGTTTCTCCTTCTCTTTGTTTGATAAGGTGGAGTTCCACCGGATCTTTGGTGTATTTCTTCTGCTGGAGGAAGTATGATAAGAAACTTTTGCGGAGGTCTTCGAAGCTATCTATGCTCTTTGCTGGCAATTCATCGAACCACATCCGTGCGTGACCCAATAGGGTGGAGTTAAACATGTGGCACCAAGTGGGCATAGCCCATCGTTCGACTTTGGCCGCAGTGCAGAAATTCTTTAAGTGGTCCTCCGGATCCTCCTTTCTGTCATAGGTTTTGACATTGGAGGGCATCCGAGTCCTCTTTGGGAACTCAAAGTTTCTGATCCTTTTCGTGAAAGGGTCCTTGTCATCGATGTCGTACGGACGATAAAGATCATCCGCGCCCCATTTGTTCCTCCCTGACCTGGCTTCACAATATCCTCCATCGCTGTCTTCACTCTCCACAAGTGTCCATTCCCTTTGCCTCCCGGAACCGGAGCAGGTGGCTCCAGCTTCGGCGCCTTTCTCCCTTAAGCGGGGGGTGCGGCTGTAGGTCGGACTGGGAGTTCTCATTCTATGTCTATACGGACTCCTTTCCACAAAAGGTCGTCTGTCCCGTCTGTAACGTTTAACTTCAACTCGGTGCTCCCTTCGAGCGCGGCTCTTGGATTTAAGCCGAGAAAATACATCCGGCTTTCTCTCCCCTAGGCGTAACTTAACACCTTCTAGTCTCTCTCCTAAACGAGTGAAAACGGTCGACCGGGGATGCTTGGTCTTTTCATCGTTGTCTTCGGATTCTCTACTAAGTCTGGAGAAAACACTCCGGGAGTGGGATCTTTCGGAAGGTTCAGGCCTTGCACCGGGACTAGTCTTCCGTTTTCTCCTGTTTATTGATTCAACGTTTCGAGCTGGTTCTCGAGAGCGTGAATTCCCATGTGACTCATTATCGAAGTTAAGATGGGTTTTTAATTGCCCCAACTTCTCTGCATGGACCTTCTCGGCCATTAAGGGCAATAGTTGGTCATAATGCTTGTCGCAAAATTTCCTTATCTCCTCATCCGGAAGGGAGTCTGCATGGTGTTCTCCCTCCTTGTTCTTCCCTTTCCCAAGAGTGTTTCGTACTGTTGAACACTCTCGGACCGGGGAGGAGACATTCACTTGGTTACTCATGGTAGAGTTCTTTTGGAAACGCAGTTATGTGACTGGTCCCACGGATGGCGCCAACTTGTTAGTACAAATCTTGGGCACACTACAAGATCTAGGTTAGACTAGCTCTTGACAGGGGCTAATCTTGTGCTAAGTACTTCGTGAGCTGCTAAGAAAAAGCACCACCGTTAGTCTTACCGCGGAAGGGGGCTTCCGCGGTTGGCCTCCGGTGTGAGAGTAAGTACAGAGTTTAGAGAGAGAAAGTATATGTGCGGACTAGGTGAGAGTTAATGCTATTAGTTGAGAGTAATAAATGAGATGGGGATATTTATACTACCACATTCGTCTCCTGTAGCTACCTCGGGACTCTGCGAGCCGAATTGCGCCTCTTTTGACTAATAGATGTCAGATCACGTGAGAGACATGATCCCACGAGATCTGGCTTTTGGCGGCGTGGCGGCCTGGCGGTGGCCGGTGATGTGTCCCGGCCTGGCCTAGCGAGACCGGGGTTATTCTTGGACGGCTTGGTGAGACTGGAGTCTATAATGTATGATTGTCCGTCTTGACTCTGCCGCGGTTGATTATGGACATGTCCGACCCAGTATGTTGAGTCCGGGAGTACTATACACGATCACAACCAATTAGTCGCGGGTTCAATTGTCAATTGGGTCATGTGTTTTGTAGGGTATATAATGTTAGATTGTTAGTTTCATTTCTAAAAAAACAAAGACTTTGTTAATATAATAATCTGGTCTACATTTTGTAAGAAATTAAACAAATGCAGCTCTAAGAACTATAGTTATAAATAAGAGAGTATTTTGATTATACTCGAGGTTGAAGTGACCTTCACAAATCAGTTTTTTTTTTTTTTTTTTTTGTTTACAACTTTGTATCTATTTTACACTTTGGCTCGTTATCGGTCGGTACTATTCCAAATAATGACCATTCAAAATACCTGCTCAGCGTAAAGTGTTGGAATTAAAGTAAAAGTGTAAACTTGGGAATATTAGGGGGAGGGAGTGGTCACCATGTGGTGATCTTCACCAAACTCGCCACGTCACCAACAACCAATAAAAACCTTCCAACTCACAAGTCCCTAAATCACCCAAACCCTCACCAAATTGGAGGGAGTGGTCACCAAATTTGGTGAACTCTCACATTTTTCACATCATATTTTTTTTACATATATTTTTAATACATAAACCCACATCATATAAATAAAAAACAACATTTATTTACCTAAAACAAAATAGGAAAAAAAAAAAAAAAGACAAAGCAATAAAACAAAAAGGCCAAAATGTTTGCCTCCCTATCCTTTATACCTGCAACGAACAAATATGATGAATATATATTATTATTATCTTATCTTCTATGTATATATAATGGTATATATATATATATATCATACATATATATACAATTTTTTTTTTTTTTTTTTTATAAAAAAGGAGGTAACGTTCATAAGCTCAACCATTTCAATCGGCAAAGTTCCCCAAATTCTCCCACCCCAAATCCGGTGCCGCATGGTGGCGGCGGTGTTCTAAGGGGTGCCGAATCGGTGCCGAAGGTTCCCCGCTGCCACTCCCTCCCCCCTTAGGAATATTAGTTTTGAAAACATCAATAGTAAGCTGAAAATGAGCTCTTGATATATGTTATTTTTTCTCTTTTACAAAATCCAGTAACTTTAACCCCTATTTCCCGTAATTTTAATTATTTATGGTTAGCCCAAACAAAGTCGATGCGTAGTTTTAAGTGGTTATCACCAAATCTGAGATTAACCCTTATATCAAGTTTTACTCTTTTCTAAAGTATTAAGATATTAATGTTCTTGGTTAATAGACAAATAAGTTACTAAAGTTTTGGAAGATGTTTACCTAAGTTACTATAGTTTTAAAAAATAGGCAGAATTGCATATATATCCCTACCAAAGTGAATAATTGCATATAATTTGTACAAGTTTTTGATGCACATAGTACAATAACTTTAAAATTTTACAAACAAATTACTCAACTTTTTTCAACCAGTTAAATAAGTTACTGTATTAGTTTTAACATTTTACTACCGATTAAATTCCTACGTGGCACTGATGTATTATGAGTTAATAGACAAATAATTTACTAAAGTTTGAGAAAATGTTCACATAAGTTACTAAAGTTTGGGGCATTGTTCACATAAGTTACTAAAGTTAAAACGGATAATGGTTTTGTATTCCTGTTCACTAATGTCTAATTCTAGATTATATTCCCTTATAGATGAGGATCGTCATGCTATCAATCTGGAGGATAGTGGGTTTGTTGTGATAAGAGACGGGTGAACTATCTTTCAGTTCCATGTACAAATTGATAAAAACGTATGAAACGTACAATATGTAAAAAAAACACATAAAAACGTATAAAAACGTAAAAAAACATAAAAACGTAGAAAAGCGTACAAAACGTATACAAACGTATAAAAACATATAAAAACGTATAAAAACATACAAAACGTATAAAAACATACAAAAACGTATAAAAACATACAAAAACGTATAAAAGCGTATAAAAATGTACAAAAACGTATAAAACGTACACAAACGTATAAAACAAATAAATAGCGAATGAAAACATATAATCCAAAATTTGCATACATACGCATATTATTCACAACCTAAAAACTAAGTTTTAAAAAAAAAAAAAAAAAAAAAAAAAAAAATGAACTTGAGTAACTTAGATGACAGTTTTGAAACGTTAGTAACTTAGACGAATTTTTTCTCAAACTTTAGTAACTTCTTTGAGGTGGAATATGTTTTAGGCTGGGATACCGGCTATCAACCAGTTGCCCACTTTGGGAGTAACCCTAGTGTAATATTTTTGAAACTTTAGTAATCCAGTTGATAAACTCGTAAACTTGAATAATTTGTTTGTAATCGTTTTAAACTATAGTAATTTAAGCGAACATCTTCTCAAACTTTAGTAATTTTTTTATCTATTAACCCTAATGTTCTTATAGGCTTTAACAAATTAGAAAAATAATGGTTTGACTTTTGTGAAATTCAATATCATGTTAGTCGAGTCCACATGGAGTTCATTTGAAATCGTGAATTGTCTTTGAGGGCTCTGAAAGCCACGTTCACAGTTTTACACTTTGTAAGTTTGTATACTTTATTTGGCCAATCAGTATTTCTTCCATATTTCTTTAGTTACACCTCTTTTCAGGTTTCAATGATATTTTATTGGGGATTTATTTATATAGAAAGTTAATGTTTTACAACAATAGTAGTAATCCCTCCGTTCAAAAATTATTGTCCCTTTTTAACTTTTTTGTTCTTTGTTTCTCAATTTTGACTATAAATATTTTTGTTTGTGTTATACAATTTTTGATAAAAATTACACAAATGAAAATACATTTAAAACTCAATCTGTTCATATATTTATATCAAATATTATGTAATATAAAAAAAAATACTTAAGGTTAAAGTTGAAAAGTAGAGACCGAAAAAGTTAATAGAGGACAATAATTTTGAGACGGAAGGAGTAACTATTTTGAGCTAGTCTGGAAAAACAGCAACATTATTCATGATTATTTAAGTTAAATGTATGGCTAATAAACGTATTTGTTACTTATTAGGATCGTCATTATTAAAGATTAACAAGTATGGCGGCGGTCGGCCGCGTTGCGGCCTGACGGGGTTTTTTGTCGTTGTATTTGGTGTATAATGTTTTTTATCAAAGGTGTTTAGTGTCCCAATATGTTCATAAGCAAATATGTGCGCATAGGGTGATATTTCCACTACTTTGGGATTTTCTGATGTCTCCGCTGAGCATAAACAAAAGCTACAAATCAATAAATTGTTACAGCCCCCATACCAGAACCTGCAACAATGGTAAGCAGATGCATGTTTAATAGGCTAAATAGGGTTTATTGAAGATTATATACCAGCAGCAAATGCCAAAGAATGCAAAAATGAGTGTTTTGGTAAGCTAATGGACGGCAACTCATTTATTTTCATGTAGAAACAATCCATTGAAAAGTAGTAGCATGAGATCAATAAACGAAAGTGGGTCTTTGCATGTTGCAAGCCTGTCTCAGATATATGCATACGATTTTTCCTGTACGTGTATTTGATCTTTAACGCTAGTAATCTATATATATATAACAACTTGAAATTAATTCTAAGAAAATCGACTGCATAACTGTAGAAGACAGTTTTTGCTTATGCTTCATCTATATAAGTATACTATGCCTGAATCCCTTAGTTAACGACAACTTGGGCAGCTAAGAAGTTAGTGTGAAGGCTCTTCTGACTTGATACATTCAGCCGATTGGATAGCTTGAGCACCTGCATAACTTCTTCTGCTTTTGCAACTAAAGATGCCGATGATTCTCCGGTTGGACCAGGCTATTCTAGGCTTGGCGCCTTGGCCTAGGAGTGGGCTCAGGCACCTTAACCACTGGTAGCATATAAAAAATGCGTTAACCGACATCACATAAACACTTACAACTCCTAATTTAGCATCATCTTATTATAATAAGAATATACGATGTTAGATGAGGTCTTACCTCGACGCAAACCACCCAAGATGAATATTAGATCCCCTGCAACAGCATTTGCATGCCTACAACGGCTTGTCAATTCAACAGCAGCATCAGCCCTGTATCTACCTGTCCATGGAGAGGTCAGAACAGAGTTCGTATCGCGCCACACTCCAAGTGGTGTACGAAGAACTATATATGGAAAAATTATGAAAAAAGTATTGAGAAAATTTTTGTAATCTAAAATGAGCTGTGATACCAATATTTGAAAAACTATTTACATGTTAAGATTATCGGCATCTCTTAAATACTGTACGATCATCATGCTGAAAATTTGAAAAATTATTTATAATCAACTATTGTATCAAAAAGTTACTGCAACAGTTAAAAACACATATCCAAACACATGTATAAAACTGAGATAGTATTCGAGATTCATAAAAACAATAAGAGTTTCATAAATATGTACTCACGTGACAGCTAATCAGCCAATTATGTTTTTTGTAAAATTTGCTATCATCTACACTTTTTCCAACTAATTTAATTTAACGTCCTAAAGGAGTGAATAAATTTCAGAAGAAAATGAGCATACCTTGTACTTCTTACTTTATCGTGTCGATCTCTTTGGTAGCCTTATAGTTGATTCGATCTCTTTCTCTCTCATATCAGCCTTATCCATAGAATTGTTCAGTTCATTAAGTGATGGTTCCAGCTTAGCGACATTTTGGCAGTGCGTTCCGCTAAAGGAACTTTATCTTCTTCGGCTATCAGTGACATTTCCCTGCAAGATATCTTTCAATGCTAAAGTCTTTCAAGTGGTATCTATGGATTCTTTTAAACGCGACTGAAGTTGTGTCAGTGTAGTTACTGAAAGTTTCTTCCTTATGTCTTCTACATGCTTTGAGCTCCCAAATGTCAAACACCAATCCGGATGCCATCTCTAAAAAACACGTAGTCATCAAACATACCACTATTCATCATATGATCCAAAACAAACTATTCAATAAAAAGGAACCAAAGCATTTATAATAGCTTAGAAATTTATACCAGTAGCCTTATGATATGCACTTATCAGCGATACGCTGAGATGAAACAACAACCGGGTGTGAATCCTCAAGCAAGACTAATATAATCTAAAAAGGAAAATCAGGTAGAATAATCAGATAATGGCAGTGTCTATCAGTCCTCAAATAATCGGTTCGTGTGAAAGTAAGGGAAAAGAATGAATACCAAGCATGTATTCATTCAACAGGAAAAAAAACTTCCACATTCAGTTGCATATGGCTAACGATCATGTCTGATTGTTATGGCTGCACGAACCATACGCAACATTTTTCGGTGGTCTATTTGTACCTACCAAATTACCAAAATATGAAACATTAGCATAATACAAACGGCAATTCGTCATAATATAAATACAGATAAAAGGACGCGCGTCAAAAAATCACATATGCTATTATAACTTTGGAGCTCCGGCTCATTTCGAGGTACAACAAATCAAAAAAATGTTAGCTTAAACATGTCTAGAAATAAATATCAGAACAAAATAAGGCGTACACATATTGTTGTAAGGGTAAATAGCAGCTACATCCGAAGACTCCTAATTTCATAAAAACATTTAAATTTAAACGAAACCCTAATTTTTATAAATCATTTCACAAAAACCCCTAAATTTATACGAAACCCTAATTGTTTTGAACCACATACCCAATAAATATTTAAAAAGATTAGTTATAAAAAATTGAACAAACCTCACGAATAGTAGCCGAACGCCTATTCTCCTCCTTGATCCTCCCAAAGGACATGTTTCTAGGCTCAGATAGCATGCTAGTTAGTTAAGACAAACTATTGATAAAATAGTTAATTGATACATATGTTTTGATAAAATCAGAGAGTAAAGTATCACAAATCGCTTAGATCTTTAGAAGCATTGCCGAAACCTCCATCTTTCTTCCCACAAATGAGAGGTTTTAGTTTGTCCCCAGCTCTAGCTCTAACAGATATCGCCACATATCCATCTTTTTCTTCAATCGAAAAGGGTTTATTCACTTTGTCTTGAGCTTTTTTCTTGTCATCCTCCTGAAATAAATAGAATTATCAAACAGGCGATAAAATGTAATTTCATAGAATGTAAGTAGATGTAAATATTGTTGACATAAATAAATGCCTAAAAACATTATCAATATTTATTCATATCTCTATGTTTTGATGATCACAAAATGTAAACTCATTAAAACATAAACTTATAAATTAAACAAGTACTTAGTTGTAAATATTCACTTCTACAACTAAAATCACTTAAGGTATGAATGAACTAATGCTTAATGCATTATATGATCAAAGGAACATTTTCTTAAATAACTAGAGTTTTTTATAAAACATCAAAAACATTTTATATATTTTTGAAAAACATTTTTGGTATTAAATAAAAATGTTTAATCTTTTATAAAAATATGAATTCAAATTTTTAACCAAAATCAGTTAAAATGTTCCAGAAAAACCTTCCCCACAAAAGGACAAAATTGGCCAACGTTCAGTAGGGGCGGCCCCCTTAATTTTACTAGGCGGCCCCCTTAATAATTAAGGGGACCGCCCCCTATTTAAGGGGACCGCCCCCGCTCCAGTAGGCTCCAGCTGTCCAGATTTTTCCCTATAAATACAAGCCTTCTCCTGGATTTTTTCTCAACCCTTTTGCACAAAAACTTTCTGTAGTAGATCTCATTTCATATCTTAGAAAAACCTTTGATCATGTAATCTTAAGCATTGGTTTCCAAGTGATCCAAGCTTCCACCATCCAAGTGCAAAGGAAGAATACTTCTATCAATCAAGATTAGAAGTATTACAACTTAGTATCATTTTGTTACTTAAGTTGTGTGTTTAACAAAGTTTGTAAATCATTCATTCATTTGTATGTAAGGTGTGTGTTGTAGACTAGTGTTGTGTGTAAGTAGTGAAGATGTTGTATAAGTAGTTGTGGTATAGAAGTTGTGAGGTCAAAGTGTAGAAGTCGTGAAGCCGTGGTGTAGAAGTTGTGAAGCCATAGCTTAGAAGACATGAAGTCCTTGTGTTGAAGTCATGAAGCCGTAGCATAGAAGCTGTGAAGCGGTCGTGTTAAAGTTGTGAAGTCCTAGTCGTGAAGTCCTAGTGTTGAAGTCATGAAGCCGTAGCATAGAAGTTGTGTAGCGGTCGTGTTGAAGCCGTGGAGTCCTAGTCGTGAAGTCCTAGTGTTGAAGTCGTTAAGCCGTAGCATAGAGGTTGTGTAGCGGTCATGTTGAAGTCGTGAAGTCTTAAGTCATGAAGACATAGTGTTGAAGTCGTGAAGCCGCATCATAGAGGTTGTGTAGCGGTCGTGTTGAAGTCGTGAAGAAGTCGTGAAGCCGTTGTGAAGAAGTCGTGATTAAGTCGTGTAGAAGTTGTGTTGTGAAGTCGTGAGATTGGTTCTAGCTACGATTAGAACTCGACATTTAGCTTTGTGTCGTTAAACCCGTGTAAGCCAAAGTTGTGTACGGTTTTCTCCGCCATAAGGGAGCTTATTGAAGTTGTGAAGAAAACTCTCGAGCAAGGTGTGCTCGGGGAGTGGAGTAGGGCAAGGAAGGTGTCCTTGTAGCCGAACCACTATAAATCTCTCGTGTCTCGGTTAGATCTTTCCATACCTTATTTATTTCTTTACTTGCATCGTCATTACTTTCATACACATAGGCTTATATAATTGCTAGTATTAATTAGAGGTCAATTTCACATAAAGATCAATTTGAAAATCCATTCAAGAAACCAAAACTTTTATAACAAATCTAAAAGGATACACATATAATTAATAATATTGTTCAAGTATCATTTTTCATATAAACTCAAATCTAAGGTTTTAAAAATAAACAATTGTTTTCATAATAAAATTAAAAAGACGTAAAACTATTCAACCCCCCCTTCTAGTTTTCCATGCAAATATAAATATACATTGATCTAATATACCATTCTGCATATATACCTCAGAAAATCCCTTATTGACGGTCACATCAACTTTAGAATACTTAAGCATGCGAATTAGCGTGTTTGTGATATAAAAGCGTCTAAACGAAGGCACGCGCGTTTCTCCGGCTATATCCCATGAAGGAAAGTTTACCATTACCTTTCCAACATAAAGTTTTGGTGCCCACGTGTCTATACCATCTCTTAGCATCTTATGAATGCTCTGCAAAGAAAAAAGTGTAGATTGTAATGTATGTTTTAAAAGAGTTGAAAAGAAAAGAAAAAAAAAGTACCTCCGCCATCCATTTCCCTGATAACTTAAAAGTCACAAAACCAATATCATGTATGAAAACTTCTTTTATCATGTCATTGCGCTTCTCAAGATGTTTCTTGATTTCCTATAATAGATACAACACCGAAACATAACATAAAATTACAGCTAAAAAAAACACAGTATACATAAAAACCATGATTGACAAAATAAATAATACCTCTCCAACATCTATTGGTTTTTTAAAATCTGATTCAGGGTTGTTTCTTAACTGAGGCCACATGCTCAAGACATTCTCGCTGTCAATTTTGTCATAATTTATAAGAAAAACAAAATGTACCAAAGATAGAAAAAACGCATGCAGAAATAACATATACCATTGGTAATCACCATACTCCTTTTTGCAACCGAAAAGCTTAGGCTGTTCTACTTTTAAATCAGAGAAACCAAGTCTCAGCGTGTCTTCAATTGGCGTTGTAACTTCTTCTTTAAGGCTCCATCTATTATCCTCCTATATTACAAAACCAATGTCATCATCTTAACCAGTGCTGTAAAAATCCGCCTAGGCGGGTGGTTTCTGCTGTGATTTAGAGCTAATTGGTCAAATTAATCAGAAACTGTCAAAATCGGACCTAGGCGATCAATTCAGAAACTGCCAAACTTTGACTTGGGCAGTCAAAAAGTCAACTTTTTTCCCCTTTATATTTAGGTTTGTTTTTTGTTCGGTCTGTTGAAACTCGGAGACATGATATACAACCAATAACACTACCAATAAATGATAATAACACAACTGAAACTATATGATCTTTGAACTCGGAGCATTATGCTTACATCATACATGTAATTTCAAAATAGAAACTACCAAGGCGATTTTTGCAACAATGATCTTAAATGTTTAAACTTATAAAACATTTATACAAAACATATGTTAATAATAATAGACTTACATCAGAGGCATCCACTTCCATATCCATTGTTGATGTAGAATGTGCAGAATATCTCTCTTTGTCGCGGAAACAAAAATGTAAGAACTTTAGGCTAATCATAACAAAAATGTATAATTCTAACCAAAGCGACAACAATACCCTATGATTCTTCACCAGACTTCTCAGAGTCGGAGACATAGTTGGTTCAAAGCTTGCTGTTCTCATAGTTTGATTCAGTTAACTCACCATCTTGTTGCTTTGACTCAATCCCATCTTCTTGCTCTAATTCAGTGGCCGCGCAACTTTGTAAGGTCACTTTTTTTCTCCCTTTGTTCACCTTTGGTTTTCATCTCCCTGAAGAATGTATAAAAAAGCGCAATTTAGAACCATGGCTGTATTTGCTACACTAAATTTTTCCTAAAGCACCATTCAGCAAATGGAACTTTAAAAAAAATCATACATTACGGGTAGAAAAAAAATTCAAACCACAAATAAGAATGTATACCTGTAATGACAGCGGGTTGCAGGAAGTTAGTACACTTTAGAATTGAGATTAAAAAAAAAATTAAGTTACAAAATTGTACTACTACTAACCTTGCATATTATTCGAAGCTATTAGCATGCTGAACTGGCTGCCTGTGGGGTAGTATGATCCTTTTGTAGATTCCATTGGATTGTTTCATCACTACACAACACATCAATTCCATCCATTATATTTATTTTGGTTGCTCACTTGTTCTTCGGCTTTACCTAATTAGCTTAAACTATAGCTTATGCGCCTAAAATTTACATAAGTTCATAAGCCGCAAAAAGTAAGCTTATGAACTTATCAAACTTTATAATAAGCTCATAAGGGCATCAATCAAACACAAAACTAAATTTATCAGTTTTCCCAACTAAAAAATGATATAAACCCAAGAAATAAGGTAATGAAAACACTCACTAACAGCCTTTTTAATTATTTTACAGTTAAAAAAACATCTTTTTTACAACATAAACTTCAAACAGTCATAAAAACATCAACGTGGCTACAAATATATCAAATTCACAGCATATAAACAAAAACAATCCTAGAAACGCAGGAAAATTAACATAAAAACACTTTACAACAGCTTTTCCAGATTCAAAGGTCACCACAAAATCGTCGGCGACAATCGATACAGCAGTCGCCTCCTTCTGTAACGCTTCATGCCTGGCCACATATCCCAGGAACTGAATACTTTTGTCTGTGATAATCATGTGTGTTCCTTCTTTCACCGCTTACTTGATAATAACAAACAACAAACGAAACCCAAAAATAAGGGCACCTATAACTTTCCTAAAAAAAATTTAAGGTATAATCGAAATCAGTTTTTTCTTATAAAACCACATACCCCCATCGATTTTCTAATCCAGACCTCGGCTCACTTCCTGGCAGCACATCCTATCCCCGATGATTCACCTCTGGCTTGTTGGTAGAGGTATCTATGGTGGTGGTTCCGATGTGATGGTTGGCTGCATCCAATCCGTGTATATTGATGATGGTTTTTGATGATATGATTTGAGCGTGTGTATGTGTGTGTAGAATTTATGGGAATGTTCTAGGTTTATCATGTGTGGAAAATGATATATCCCAGTCGGGATTGGGTTAAAGGTCATCGTCGAACCATAAACAGGCTAACAAATTTGGGCCTTATAAGCCCAAGTTTTTTGGCGGGAAAAGTGGTAAGTAAAACGACGTCGCAACCATTCAGATTTAAGATATACTTATAATAAGCAAGAAAAATGATTTATTTAAAAATAACGAGAATGACAAAAAGTGTATGTGTATGGGCCTATAATATTCACAGTGGTATCATTACATGTATTTAAAAGGCTTTCGTATAATCACTAGGCATGCAAACATGGAAACCCAAGCCTTTTACCACAAAATCCATCATTCGTTTCACTCACGAGTAACATTTTTCAAAATGATGTAGACAGTGAATAATAACTTTTTCTCATATACTAAAGCTTTTCATTTCTAACTTAGTTTTAGGTTGTACCGAGAAAAGTATATTTTCTTTGTAATTTCCGTTTGTGGACTCGTAATTTATACAAACCCGATTTGAGACGTTACACTTTTTATTTTTTGTATAGCACAATTAAAGGTAGTATGTTACTATGTTTCCAGTTTTACATCAAGTAATTTTACAGAAACACTTTTAAGCGGTAGCACTACGGAGTAATTTATATCCAACGAAACATCACAAATGTATGAATACACCTTAACAATAGTTGTATAAGAAATGCAAGTTATATGCCTTTTAATTAGATAGTATGTAAGAGCAGGGGGTGCAGTGAGGAGTTTCTCCTCTTCATTTGGGCCCCACGGGGTGCCACGTCACCACAATAAACCACAACTAACAACCCCCCTCCCCAATTAACTAACCACAACTTACTCATTTGGGCTCCACCACTATCTTTTTTTTTTTTTCTTCTTTTAATCAAATAACTAAATAAACTAAATTCATTTCAATACATTAAAATTACAATTAACACATACAAAACACAATAAAAATACAAATTAACACAAAAAAAAAAAAAAAAAAAAAAAAAATGCAAACAAAGTCAGAAGAAGAATAAGCAATGTCAAGATCTAACCACTACTATATATAAACCAATAAATACACGACAACACTTTACTTACTTCTTCTTCAACTTCATCTTCATTATCTTTATTCCATGATTCATATCCAGAAAAACCAATAAAAGCAAACCTATTTCATCATTAAAAATAAAAAAAAAAAAAAAAAAAAAAAAAAAAAAAAACCAAAAAAACAACTCAAAAAAAAAACATTTGATATTTAAATATGCCCCACTTGTCAGAATTTTTGTTCGTCGTCTGCACGAGGAGGAAGAAAACGGCGAAGGATGGCGAGCACCCATGGTGCAGCGGCGAGGCACGAAAATGATCCACGTAGGACACCACGAAGGGGACGGCGAGCTGCACCCTCCACTCTAATTAGAAATTAGAAATATAGAGAACATTTATGACACCGGAGATAATTTGTACATTTTGCAATTGGTAGCATTATATTTTCAATATACAAATCACATCCCGGTAGTGCATTATTTTATGTCGTCATGTTTAAGTATTTAACACATAAAACTTCTAAAACTATAAAATAATACTTTGTATAAAGCAAGGTAAATTGGGTTAAAGTGCAACCCCTACGCTAAATAAACCATCACATGGCAAGGACAAACATTTACCCTACTCAAATTAAAGTCACTATCTTGTCCCTTAAATTGAGACTATCACTAATCGTTATCTCGTAAACGCATTAAGTTTGTTAAGGGTTAAGCATATTAATAAGAATAAAGTAATCTCAAATTCTCAATACAGAAAATCAAAAAGAGATATCAATAAGAATAAAGTTATTTTTATGTAAGTAGTTAGTTGCTTAGGCTTGTACCTAGTTTAGACAACAATGGCCACCTAATCCAATTGAATGGACCAAGTTCAATCTTTAAAATAATTCGCTATAGGTATGTTTCTTTCTGATATGATAGTGTTCGGTACCATTGTATAGTAGACTTGTTTAAGGGCCATTTGGTTTGAAGATATGGGAACGAATGGGAACGAATGGGAACGAATGATTTTATTTCTTATAAAGTTGTTTGGTTTTTGAAAATAGGTATAAAACTCATAAAAATAGGCATTTTTTATACCCATCTATGATGGTGGGTTTACAAACCCATTACTCAAATCAATAGTCATTTCTAAATACATACCAAACGCCCCCTCAGTATGAGAAACAACACTTGAGTACGGTAACAAATCCATGACGAGTAACGGTTAGCGGCAACTTTATCAGATAAAACTATTTGATAAGAGGGTTGTAGCTTAATTATTAAATGTAAAATGAAAATACTGAAACTACAAACTTATTATACAAATATTAGAGGCTATTTGGTTCGCAATTTCTTTTGAAATAATTATAATTTAATGAATTGTAATGTAATGAATTTAAATTTTAATTAAATTGCAACATGTCAAAGAAAAAAATTGCAGTTGTTCGGTTGGTTGAAAACGTAATGTAATCCAAAATATAATAATCAACCACTAATATACTACTCTAATAAAAGCAATAAAAATAATTAAATAATTAAAAATGTTAAGTATAAAAAAATATATTAACTACTGGTTATTAATTATGAAAATAATAATATTTAAATTAAATAATAATTATCTAAATTACCAAATAAATAAAATATTTCTAATAATAAAATAAAAAAAAACTATAAATGATAATAAAAAAAAATAATATAAATAATAATTTTAAAATGTAACTATAATTTTTAATATATAATATAATAGTAACTAGAGGTGAGAACAAAAATAAAAAATCCACACTGAAAAAACCGAACCAATTAAAATACTAACAGAGGTGGCTTTGAGTTTAGGTTTTGGTTGCGTATGAAAACCGCTATGCCCCGCGTTATGTATTATAACAACCGCGAATTTTGCAGGCCCTTACTCAACCTTAAGCTCGAAATGATCTGTTTATTTAGTTTATATGTTCACTTTTATGTGTGTTTGTGAGCTAGACCACACAACGCGAGTCGGCACAAATAAACCTAATAATACGAAAAACATTGAGTTTTACTAGATAACACGAACCTAGACATATTTATAGTCAAATTTATTGGAAAATTAGTTTTGAGACTAATGACGTAAATTAGAAATACTCGGGAGAAGGTTTCGACACCCAAATTGGTCTCAGTTTAGTCCTTGGGGGACATTAGGGTTTCACATGAGGTCCTAAGGGCTATATAAGAACCACTAATACCTATTTAGGGTTTTGTCTTCTCTATTTGCACTAATAGTCGCCCCCCTCTCTCACCAAAATCCGGCCACACCTCCGGCCACCACTGAGCACTATCACCGCCCACTGCCATCACACACCACCACCACCAATCGACTCCTAGTGACTCCCTCTTCACCCATGACCACTGTACGTGTCAAGAAACACCACCACCACCATCTACACGCCACCACATTCACCAACAACCACCTCCACCGCGTAGTTCTAGAAGATAGAAGGTAGGTTACACCGTTTCACCCACGTGTGTGACTCGGTGTGAGTCGAACTCGTGTCGAACGAGTTATTTTTATTGTTTTTCGCTCGGGTTTGGGTGTAGAACACATGGGATAACTAGTTTTGATAACTAAAAACTTATAATAAGCGTGTTTGGTATCATGGTTATGGTTGTGTCATGTTTTTGTTTCGGTTGTCGAGTCGTGATGTTGAGTACGAGCCGAGATAAGCTCACTTGAGCTTATTTCGAGCTTATGGCTATGTTGGTTTGCTTTTTTATCATTTGTTAGTTATTTGTTTATTTGGATTTTGATATCGAGGGCTTGGTAACCCCTCGTGTGGTTTCGAATGGTTAACTCGCGACACAAATGGTAGCCGAGACCCTTTGTGGTCTCGGCAAATGACATTGAGGCTGTTGGGTTGGTACCGTGGCATGGGGAAACCCTAGCTAAGACCTTGTGGTCTTCGCCGTATTTTGGTCGTGGTCCGAATTGTTGTGTGGCACGTTTATTGATAATAGCCGAGACTTGATCTCGGCGAGTTAATCATTTGGGCTCGATATGGATTTGTTGATTGAAAGTTGATATTGATTGTGACTTAAGGGACTCGGGCCGTAGGATTAGATTTGGCCGAGGTTATTGTTGATATTGTGGATTTGATATTATACTTGTGATGATTTTGAGCCAAGTCGAGTGTCACCGAGACTTTTTAGTCTCGGCGTGGCCTCGACAAGCCGAAATAATGCATATTAGACTTTATTTGGACATTTGGATATTACGGTTGACCTGTTGACCCGGGAGTAATGAAAACTCGGACTCGTGACTCGTAACGGATAATAACTCGAGAAACGTTTATTTGGAAATGTATATATATAACTAGAAATGGAATATTAATAATAACGACTAATAACAAGAATATTAATTAACAAAAACTTATTTTGTTATCTAATATTTAACGGAAACTTTTTATTTAAAAACGAGACGTTATAAATGGAATGTTTAAATAAATGAGAGTTATTAAATGTTTCGAGGGCACATGAATCAAGGCACATTACCTTGATATTATAATATTAGAATTTTGAATATTGTTTGGACTATATTAGAAGTTACGGATCGGTTTAACATTAATATAGCCGAACGACACGGTTATCGGACTTATTGGACTGACGAGCCCAATAAGAGCCCGACAAGTGTGTCGAAGGACTTTATTAGTGAAAGACTTATCCTTATGACTTACCTTTTTATCGCATGGTTCTTGTTTGGTTGTTGTGAGTTTTAGTAGTAGAGTTTGTTTGGGATATTGCAACAACTTGGCGTATTCGTTATTGGGATATTGTTTCGTGAGTCATGTTCGTTTTGGTCATTTGTTTTGGCGTGTGTACACTTGAGTCAACGTTATGTCACCACTTCACCCACGATGATACCAAACACTAGTAAATGGATTTAACGAAGATATTTTGGAGTTGAAAGTGGAATATACTTGGGAATAGTAACTTTTGGAAACCGTTATACTTTTGGATATACGTTAAGATAAGCTTATTATTAATAGGTTGTGCCGAGTCCGTCGCGTTGTGATACTAGTTGCTGTTGTGCCATACTACCCGTGTTTGTGCTGTATTGTGCCTTGCTTTTGAGGTGAGTTCTTGTAGCCCCGTTTTTTTTTACATGTCTTACCTTGGGGTGAAAATGGGACTCAATACTTTTCAAATGTTTGTATGCTGTGAACTACTGTTTTACATGATTTTGGACATATATGTGTGATGATGCGATTATATGTTGTGACATGTTTGTTTTGTGAGTACATGATTGCGCCACTATTAACTCTCTGCTGAGATGATGCGTGGGTTTTGCAACCTTACAACAGGTTTTACCTCTCGAGGGATCTCAAGAGGTTTACAACCCCACCAGGCAGTGTACCTGACCGATGTAGTATAGTGTAGTGGTAAGTACGGGGGATTGATCGTTCTCCACAGGGAATAGTGTTCGTTAGGTGTGAAAGGCTACTCTAATTAGGTCTAAGGGTTGAGGAAGATTCTTTTTATGTTTTTATAATTTTATGAAAGCAAGTAAAATCTCGGGTTTTGAAGGAGTGGGCGGAATTAGTTGCTAGTCAACTAACCCAAATTACTACAAATGCAAATAAAATAAAATAAATGAAAATAAAATGAAAAGTGGTGAGAAACTTATGTGTAGAGAAATGTGTTTACTTAGATTTCCTTACTCCCTAACTATCTTTTACCGGTTAATTAGTGTGTATTAGTCGCGTGGATGACGGGTGTATTCCTTAATACCATTCGTGGGGTGGCGTACTTACTTCCCCAAACTCTACAAGCTCCTACTTCACTCCTATGTCGAGCCGGCTAGGAAGCTCCTAACATGGGATCACTAGAATTCGCTTGTGCATTAAATACAACCATAAAAACCTTTAGTACGCGTTTGGTTCATGTTTCTTAAGACGTTCAAGCAAGTTACCGAATAGGAAGTTAGCCAGTTTTCTTAAGCCTAACATAGATAAACAATCATCCAATACAACTAACAACACACTAACAACCAATAATCAATAGCTAGGTTTCATTAGATCTAAGCAAACACAAGATAAAATTAGCCTAACATGTTAAACAAAAGACAAGCATAAGATAGAATCAAACAACACATAGACATATTGAATGATTAATTGATAACTTATCTTTCAATGAAACATGGAAGATCTCAGGGCAAAAAGCCCTGAAAAAGTAGCTAAAATCGTCTTAGGGTTTTATCCCAAAATTCCACACACTAAGCTCTCTCTTAATGACAAAAAATTAGAAAACTATATATAGACTTTGACATCTGACGGCGTCACCTTATGCATTGTGACGCCGTCACCTCGCCGCTTTTAGGGTTCCCGGATGACCATCTTGACGCCGTCCCTCTTTAGCTCTTCAAAAATCCATTCTGGCTTATCAAGGCTTGACGCCGTCGGACCTATAACGTGACGCCGTCCCCTTATGATTTAAGCCGTGACGCCCTTGATTTAGTTAAAGCGTGACGCCGTCAGAATTCTCATGCAAACTCACTGGCCCGTCATGAGTAAATTTCACATCCAACTTTTCTTGCCAAGGCATGACGCCGTCTGGAGTTAATGTTGACGCCGTCAAAGGTGACTTTCAGCACAATTTTGAGACTTTGCCGTTTTCCTCACTTTTATGCTCCAAAAACGTCCAAAATGCCTCCTTTTCCAGATTTCTCCTCAAAAGTACCTAAAATGACAAAAGGAACGATTTAGGGCAATATTTGATCAAATAAATACGATTTCGGGCTTAAATGACCCCTTAAAAGCGGTACACTTTTCGCCTCATCACTGTTAACTCTTTGCTGAGAGCCCACAAATTATAGGTTCAGTTGATGCAACTGTTAACTCTCTGTTGAGAGCCCACATGTTGATAGATCTATCAAGGTAGCTCCCCACGTGATATTGGTTACGCGTACGAGGAACACTATAGGTTCAGTTGGCGTGACACTATTACTATTTGATAACGTACTTGTAATTGGTATTCATTTTCACTATGTCCTACGCTATTATTCACAACTTCATGGTTTAACTCCTAAACCTACAAGCTCACAAAATTTATGTTGACATTTTCGAGTATCCATTTTCAGGTGCTAAGAATGAAGTTGCACTAGAAGGTTGAGTATTGGCCTGACTTAGCAAGACTTAAGACAAGACCTTCCCGGGTTATATCTCGTGGAGTTGCATTTTGATATTTCCTAGTGATGTTGTTTAACTTTGAGACTTATGTTTATTTTGGGTCCTTGTACTTATCCCGATTGTAGGAGTTTGCGACTATTATCTTTCTTATGTTATGCATTTAGTATTTCCCTATTATGACACCTTGTGTTCTTGACTATGAAGTCATACCTCGTAAATGCCTTTCCGTTGCGCCATTTTTGGGTGTGACAGATTGGTATCAGAGACCAAGGTTATAGAGAATTAGGTGGTTTAACCTAGACTATAACCTAGGAACCCTCATATAGTTTGCATTATAGGAACTACGTGTGCGATTATGTGTATTGTATGACACGAAGTGATGATGATAAGTAAATGCAGCATAATGCTATCTTAAAAATGCCTGGCCAACATTTTTACGATAGCATGATGCGGCATGGGCTTATCAAATTCATGGATTATCAGATAGGAAGTTAAGTGTAGTAGCACGACATGTATACCGACCTATCCTACCTATCTCCTATCTAACGTTTACCAATGTTCTACTTTGTAGAATCATGCCTCCAAGAAGGTCGACTCGAGTTAACCGAGGTGTTCCACTACCGAGGGGTGGAAGGACTGGTGGACGAGAAGGTAGGGTAGGAGGACGCGGTACGGGAAGCGACGATACCGGCAATGAGACTCCTGATGTTGCTACCATTATCGCTCAACAACTACAGGAATTGCTACCCACTATTGTCACCCAAGTTGGCGACCATATCAGTAACCAAGGAAACAATGTGAGTGGGTATAACTAAGCGGACAATGATGGTGGAAGTAATGACGTCAATGATGGTAACCATGCCAACGGTAACAAATGATGTAATTATAAGGAATTTACAGCGTGCAAACCAGTGGACTTTGACGGTAATGGAGGTGCGATAGCTTACACTTGATGGGTCGAGAAGATGGAGTTAGTAATTGACATAAGTGAGTGTGCGAGCTATTAGAAGGTGAAGTATGCTACCTGTTCATTGACTGGAAAAGCGTTGACCTGGTGGAACACGCAAATTTAGGCTAGGGGCAGGGAAGCTGCCATAGGGATGAGTTGGGATGACTTTAAGGTGTTGTTAAAAGAGGAGTACTACCCAGAAAATGAGATGCAGAAGCTAGAGCATGAGTTCTACCACCATACCATGGTAGGAGCTAGTCACACGGCTTATATGGATCAATTCTATGAGCTCGCTAGACTAGTACCTCATATGGTCACTCTTGAATCCAAGAGAATTGAAAGGTACATCTATGGGTAGGTTTCTGAGATTCGCGGGATGGTGAAAGCGACTGAACCCCCTACTATTCAGAGTGCGATACTGAAATCTGCAACCCTGACAGATGAGATGGCAAGAAATGGGACTTTGTCTAAGAGTGGCAAGAAAAGGAAGGCCGTGAGTGAGCCAAGTAAGCAAGGATGTGAAAATGGTGATAATAAGAAAGCTAAGTGGGGAAAAGGATTTGTGGCAACTGGTGCCGTCAAGAAGGAGTATCAGAGACTAGGCCATGCCAGGTGGTATGCTTTAACTGTAAGCGACCGGGGCATATGGAAAAGGATTGTAGGGCGGTGGCTAAACAAGTGACACCAGTGAATGTCGTTAACCCGAAGACATGTTATGAGTGTAGGAGCCCGAATCATCTTCATAGTGCGTGCCCTAGGTTAGGTTGGACATAGATACCAGTGCAGAACAACTAGAATCAGGCCTTGGCAAATGGTGAAAACAATGCAAACCGTGGGAACAATGGCCACCCAGCTCGTTGGAGGGTATTTGTGATGAACGCTGAAGAAGGACGCCAGGACCCGAACATCGTGATGGGTACGTTCTCTTTAAGCGACCACTATGCTACTGTGCTATTTCATTCTGGTGCCCATTATAGTTTTTTCTCCACTAAATTCATGCCTCTGTTGGATATGGAACCTAGTAGTCTAGGCTTTAGTTACGAAATTGAAATAGCAAGTGGTCAACGGGTAGAAACCAATAAGATCGTTCACGGGTGCAAACTAGAATTAGAAGACCATACCTTTAGAATCGACCTAATACCATTCGGACACGAAAGCTTCGACGTGATTGTGGGTATGGACTGGTTGTCTAAGTATAAGGCTGAAATAGTGTGCCATGGGAAGATGGTCTGAATAACACTACCAAACAGTGAATTACTTAAGGTCTATGGAGAGAGACTTGAAGAAAATGTGAAGCACCTCACGAGTATGAAAATAGACGAGCAGAAACTAGGAGATATCCTAGTCGTTCGAAATTTCTCAGAAGTGTTTCCCGACGACTTATCCAGATTACCCCCTACACGAGAAGTTGAATTTCGCATATACCTAATTCCTGGGGCAATGCCGGTAGCAAAGTCTCCCTATCGCTTGGCACCTACTGAAATGGAGGAATTGTCTAATCAACTCAAGGAACTCCAAGACAAAGGTTTCACCTAGTTCTTCGCCATGGGGAGCACTGGTATTGTTCGTCAAGAAGAAGGATGGTTCATTTAGGATGTGCATCGACTACCGAGAACTGAACAAACTAACCATTAAGAACCATTACCCTCTCTCGAGAATTGACGACTTATTCGACCAACTTCAAGGTTCGCGATACTTCTCAAAGATAGATCTCTGTTCCGGCTACCATCAGTTACGAGTACACGAAGATGACATTCCAAAAACCGCGTTCAGAACTCGATACGGACATTTCGAGTTCACGGTTATGCCTTTTGGACTAACAAACTCGCCTGCGGTCTTCATGGACTTGATGAACCGAGTATGCAGGCCATACCTAGATAAATTTGTTATTGTATTTATTGATGACATCTTGATCTATTCCAAGACCAAAGAGGAACATGAAACGCATCTGAAGATAATCCTAGAGCTACTCAAGGTGGAAAAACTATACGCCAAACTCTCGAAGTACGAATTCTGGCTACAAGAAGTCCAATTCCTTGGACACATGGTTAACAAAGATGGTATTCATGTGGATCCTAGCAAGATTGAAGAAATGAAAAATTGGGAAGCCCCTAAGTCCCCGACAGAAGTCCAATCATTTTTAGGACTGGCTGGTTACTACCGACACTTCATCGCGAACTTCTCCAAGATTGCCAAACCACTTAACTCACTGACTCAAAAGAACAAGAAATACGATTGGGGCGCAGCACAAGAGAGTGCCTTGCAGACGTTGAAAGATAATCTGTGTAATGCACCAATCCTAGCCCTCCCCGATGGACCCGAAGATTTCGTAGTATACTGTGACGCGTCATGTCAAGGCCTTGGGTGCTTGTTAATGCAAAGAGGTAAGGTGATTGCCTATGCCTCTCGACAACTGAAGGTTCATGAGAAGAACTATACTACCCATGATCTGGAGTTAAGCGCTGTAGTTTTCGCTCTCAAGATATGGAGACATTACTTGTATGAGACGAAAAGTATTATCTATACTGATCACAAGAGTCTCCAACACATCTTCGATCAAAAAGAGTTGAATATGCGCCGGAGGAGATGGATTGAGCTCTTTAGCGATTATCACTGCGAGATTCGCTACCACCCAGGTAAAGCGAACGTAGTGGCTGATGCTTTAAGTAGGAAGGAAAGACTCAAGCCCAGGAAAGTGAAAGCCATGAGTATAACTATACAGTCGGGTATCAAGGATAAGATACTAGCGGCTTAGAGAGAAGCATCTATGGACATGAATTCATCCATAGAGAAGATGCGAGGCTTAGATAAGTAATTGGAGAAAAAGGGCGACGGTGGACTGTATTTTGTAGACCGAATTTGGGTACCGTTAACCGATGATGTGAGAACCCTAATCATGGATGAAGCACATACGACGAGGTACTCCATTCATCCAGGAGTGGATAAGATGTACTACGACTTTAGAGACTTGTACTGGTGGCCTGGGATGAAGAAGGACATAGCTTTCTACGTTAGCAATTGTCTGACTTGCTTTAAAGTGAAGGCTGAACATCAGAGACCATCTGGTTTGTTACAGCAACCGGAGATTTCCGAGTGGAAGTGGGAAAGGATAACCATGGACTTCATTAAAAAGTTTCCTAGGACTAGTAGTGGACACGATACGATCTGGGTTATCGTAGATAGGTTGACTAAGTCTGCACATTTCTTACCAATCCGAGAAGATTATACGATGGACAAATTGGCTAGACTTTACATCAAGGAGATAGTGGCGAGACATGGTGTGCCTATATCGATCATATCTGATCGCGACAGCCGTTTCACGTCAAAATTTTGGCAATTATTGCAAAGGTCCCTGGGAACACACTTAGAGATGAGTACGGCTTATCACCCACAGACCGATAGTCAAAGCGAGCGTACCATACAGACCTTAGAGAACATGCTCAGGGCGAGTGCCATAGACTTCGGTGGTAATTGGGATACCCATCTTCCATTAGTCGAGTTCTCCTATAACAACAGCTACCATACCAGCATAGATATGGCACCATTCAAAGCACTTTATTGAAGAAAGTGTCGTTCACCTATTGGTTGGGCGGAAGCTGGAGAGAGTCAAATGATAGGACCTGAAATAGTGTTAGAGACCACTGAGAAGATCATTCAAATCAAGGATAGACTCAAGGTTGCTCGAGACCGTCAGAAAAGCTATGCCGACAACCGACGGAGACCCCTAGAATTTTGCATTGGTGACAATGTGTTACTCAAGGTGTCACCTTGGAAAGGTGTTGTACGATTTGAAAAGAAGGGCAAGTTAGCACCTAGATATGTAGGACCTTTTGAGATCACTGAGAGAATCGGTCCAGTAGCTTACCGACTAAGACTACCACAAGAGCTGAGTGGCGTTCATGATACGTTTCACGTGTCGAACCTTAAGAAGTGTCTTGCTGATCAGACCTTACACATACCCTTGGAAGAGATTCAGGTAGATCCTAAGTTACACTTTGTAGAGAAACCGGTTAAGATTTTAGAACGTGAGATCAAGAAGTTGAAGCGTAGCAAGATACCAATAGTTAAAGTCCATTGGGACTCAAAGCGTGGACCCAATTTTACTTGGGAGCGAGAGGATCAGATGAGACTCAATTACCCACACCTGTTTGACCATAGTACTAGCTGAATTTTGAGGACAAAATTCTAATTAACAAGGGTAGACTATAACAACTGCGAATTTTCCAGGTCCTTACTCAACCTTAAGCTCGAAATGATCTGTTTATTTAGTTTATATGCTCACTTTTATGTGTGTTTGTGAGCTAGACCACACAACGCGAGTCAACACAAATAAACCTAGTAATACGAAAAACACTGGGTTTTACTAGAAAACACGAACCTGGACATATTTATAGTCAAATTTATTGGAAAAATAGTTTTAAGACTAATTACGTAAATTAGAAATACTTGGGAGAAGGTTTCGACACCCAAATTGGTCTCATTAGCGTTTTATTTAAAAGAATGACAATATAACACTCCAACCCCTTGCCTTATTTTTCAGTTTAGTCCTTGGGGGACATTAGGGTTTCACATGATGTCCTAAGGGCTATATAAGCACCACTAATACCCATTTAGGGTTTTTTCTTCTCTATTTGCACTAATAGTCGCCCCCCCTCTCTCCAAAATCCGGCCACACCTCCGGCCACCACTGAACACTATCACCGCCCACAGCCATCACAACCTTCTATTTCTTTTTGACACGTTCAAATGTTGTATGGACACTTTAATATATCGAATGTACATACATATATACCACTCGACCCTTGGTTGATCCAACCGAACTATACACACATCCACTTGATCTTACACACAAGATTTCCTAGCTAAATCTAATTCCTTGTGCCCCCTTATCTTGCTCTGCCAAAGATCGAATATAAATCTCAACTTGTCCTTAAAATATATATGTCGACACATACATATATATATATACCTATTGACATACCGAAACCCATATCCACTTGGTCTTACATACAAGACTTTCTAACTAGTTATATTCTTTGTGTCCCCATCATTTTATCCCTTCGACATATAATAATCCCAACTTGCTCCTAAAATAATATATACTCTAGTACTACATGCATGCATATCCGAACAAACACACATATACACTCATTCGTTCATTCTCACATTCACAACTCAAATTATTTCCAAGTATTTCTCCTGATCAAGACCATTCAAGGCATACAAGGCCAGGTTCTAGTCACTTGAACTATTTTTCCAAACATAAAAAGGATTGATCTCGATTCTTTTGACATAGTTCTCTCGAGTTCAGGCAAGGACCATCGATTTCTAGTTCATTTCCACGCTTTTCACCACCATTTTTGGGTGTGGTAAGCCTAACAAGTCCTATTCTATACATACTTATACTTTTTCTCATTGTTCTTACATATTTGTTTCATACGATTCGATATTAGCTTTCTTGTATTTATTTCATATTCGAGCTATCTAATCTTCATTTAAACTTGACCACCTAATTTTTTGGATCGCTAGAAATTAGTTACAACATTCATACGTAACTTAATTCATCATATAATAGCTTTTCGAGGTTCATTTTAAACATATACTACATATCGACACATATATAAGTCATTTATTTATTTTAGAACTTGTTATATTCGACTAAGAACAAGCCTCGAAATACCATTTTATTCTTGTACCATGTCGATTAAAATACACAACTTGATTCTCCATAAGCAAAACAAATAAGTTGTAATCATAAGCTACCATAATAAGCTCTCTCAATAGCTTTTTGAACCTCAAACTAAATGACCATCAAAACAGTTTTTAAAATGAAATAGTTATCGAGTGGGCTTTTAAAAAGCCCAATAAGCACTTGAGAATAAGCTGAGATATAAGCACTTTGAAAACATTTTTAGGACTACAAAATAAGCCCAAGATCAGGCCCAAACTCACTTGAAACCCAACGGATCAAATCTCTTAACGGGCCTTGTATTATTCGATTTAAAAGTCCATTAAGACAAACATAAGCTCTTTGTGTAAATAAGCAGTTTTTATGAAATTAAATAAGCTAATTGAAGCTTAGGAAACTCTCGGAAATTTATTTATATAAGTTTTGAGAATTTTGGACTAAAAATGCAAAACCTATTTACTATTTGGGTAAAAATTGTAACATTCGGATATTTAAATATTAAACTATCAAATTTGTAACTTGATGGTAGAAATTGAATATATAGTAAACATAAACCATAAAATGTCATATTGAAACACTTTTGGACTTAAAATATAAATAATTACTAACCAGGGACTAACGGTGCAAATATTTCACCGTTAGGGTTAAAGGTGTAAATGTCGTATAAATTCAAGGATCAACCAGTAACTTAATTCTATAAACATTTACATAAATTATGCTATGCATTTCTATTGTATAAATGTCCTTTTTACATATCGTACGATTCATTTAAATAACATTACGTTTATATTTACTTAACGTAATTTTAACGAATAAGCATAACTTATCATCCACCACTGCTTGTTGATTCTGTAAATATCGTTTCCTCGAAAGTTGGTGGATGATACGTTATGCGTATTCGTAAAAATTACGTTAAGTAAATATAAACGTAATGTTATTTAAATATCAGTTGCCGCCCATACAAGACTTCCCTATTATTCAGGTCGTGTGTTGGAGCCGTTCCCGTGTTACGTTTAACCTCACAGTACCTTGACTTTTACAGCTAAGGTGAGTCGTAGCCCCATCTTACTCTTTTATTTTTATTTTAAACTACTTGGGGGAGATTCATGCTTAAATTACTTTACTCGTTTATCAAATACATTTTGCATTGGTATGCAAGTTCTCTATTACATGTTGCATTGTGATGCAAATACTCAAACATTTATGATACGCTATGCTTTATACTTTCTAGACATGATGTGTAGTTTTACTACGATATGTGTCTTAATGGGTTAAACTCATTCATATACTTATTATTCTTAGCAACTGTTTAACTCCTGGATAGGAGCCGTTGGAGAGGTATTGATAGTAACTATCGGGCTGACGCCCCCCACCCTTGTGTCCCTCAATTCTTGACCTTGGGTGAATATAATCCAGTAATTCTTTTGATACATTATTCGCAGTCAGGAGGTTCAGTTTGCTGTTATTCATTACATTAAGTGCTCATATATTCGTATACACATCTGTCATAATCATACTATAGCAGTGGGTTGTAAACACACAGGTTGCAAGTCTTGTATGGGCGGGACTTGGGACTGAGTGGATTTACAATGCCTTTGCAGTGGAAATTTTATTCATTATACTTTAGCAGTGGGTTGTAGACACACAGGTTGCAAGTCTTGTATGGACGGGGCTTGGGACTGAGTGGATTTACAATGCCTTTGCAGTGAAATCTTTATTCAAATGCTTTATAGTTAAACTAAACTTTATGAACTCACCAACCATTGGTTGACACTTTTTAGCATGTTTATCTCAGGTTTATAAGGCGATAGTGGATGCATGGATTCTAGAGTCATTTGCATACTTGGAGACTTTTATCGTTATCTTTACTATTCGATACATCTTGAAAACATCTATGTAATTTTATACTTCGAATCTCTTGTTTAACTCTGATTTTAATAATTTGAATGGTAACATTTTAAAACGTCTCATTTAGAGGTCGTTTTCTATACATTGATCTATATTATGAAGTAATACCCCCTCGACACTACTATTCCGCTGCGATAACTTAGGGGTGTTACAGAGTGTCACCGAGACTTTTTAGTCTCGGCGTGGCCTCGACAAGCCGAAACAATGCATATTAGACTTTATTTGGACATTTGGATATTACGGTTGACCTGGGAGTAATGAAAACTTGGACTTGTGACTCGAAACGGATAATAACACGAGAAATGTTTATTTGGAAATATATATATATATAATATATATATATATATATATATATATATATATATAATATATATATATATATATATATATATATATATATATATATATATATATATAACTATAAATGTAATATTAATAATAACGACTAGATACGAAGAATATTAATTAACAAAAACTTATTTTGTTATTTAATATTTAACGAAAACTTTTTATTTAAAAACGAGACGTTATAAATGGAATGTTTAAATAAATGAGAGTTATTAAATGTTTCGAGGGCACGTGAATTAAGGCACATTACCTTGATATTATAATATTAGAATTTTGAATATTGTTTGGACTATATTAGAAGTTACGGATCGGTTAAAACATTAATATAGCCGACCGACACGGTTATCGGACTTATTGGACTGACGAGCCCAATAAGAGCCCGACAAGTGTTTCGAAGGACTTTATTAGTGAAAGACTTATCCTTATGACTTACCTTTTTATCGCATGGTTCTTGTTTGGTTGTTGTGAGTTTTAGTAGTAGAGTTTGTTTGGGATATTGCAACAACTTGGCGTACTCGTTATTGGGATATTGTTTCGTGAGTCATGTTCGTTTTGGTCATTTGTTTTGGCGTGTGTACACTTGAGTCAACGTTATGTCACCACTTCACCCACGATGATACCAAACACTAGTAAATGGATTTAACGAAGATATTTTGGAGTTGAAAGTGGAATATACTTGGGAATAGTAACTTTTGGAAACCGTTATACTTTTGGATATACGTTAAGATAAGTTTATTATTAATAGGTTGTGCCGAGTCTGTCGCGTTGTGATACTAGTTGTTGTTGTGCCGTACTACCCGTGTTTGTGCTGTATTGTGCCTTGCTTTTGAGGTGAGTTCTCGTAGCCCCTTTTTTTTACATGTCTTACCTTGGGGTGAAAATGGTACTCAATACTTTTCAAATGTTTTCATGCTGTAAACTACTGTTTTACATGATTTTAGACATATATGTGTGATGATGCGATTATATGCTGTGACATGTTTGTTTTGTGAGTACATGACTGCGCCACTGTTAACTCTCTGCTGAGAGCCCACAAGTTATAGGTTCAGTTGATGCAACTGTTAACTCTCTGTTGAGAGCCCACATGTTGATAGATCTATCAGGGTAGCTCCCCACGTGATATTGGTTAAGCGTACGAGGAACACTATAGGTTCAGTTGGCGTGACACTATTACTATTTGATAACGTGCTTGTAATTGGTATTCATTTTCACTATGTCCTACGCTATTATTCAGAACTTCATGGTTTAACTCCTAAACATACGAGCCCACCAACTTTATGTTGACATTTTCGAGTTGACATTTTCAGGTGTTAAGACTGAAGTTGCACTAGAAGGTTGAGTATTGGACTGGTTTAGCAAGACTTAAGACAAGACCCTCTCGGGGTATATCTCGTAGAGTTGCATTTTGATATTTCCTAGTGATGTTGTTTAACTTTGAGACTTATGTTTATTTTGGGTCCTTGTACTTATCCCGATTGTGAGAGTTTGCAACTATTATATTTCTTATGTTATGCATTTAGTATTTCCCTATTATGACACCTTGTGTTCTTGACTATAAAGTCATACCCCGTAAATGCTTTTTCACTGCGTCATTTTTGGGGTGTGATATGTATTTTCATAAAATTTAAAATAATCATATCTACTTAATTATCCCAACGGAAAAATCAGTATATTTCTTGGACTTTTTCAAAAATTGTTTAAAATGCTAAGACTTGCATCGCATATTTCAATGGATTTGATATTGTTATTTCTTGCTTTATTTGATAGTTTTGGATTGTTAGAATCATTCTAATATTAATCTCGTTTGAATAATGTTGTTTGGAATATAATTTTTATCTTTAATGAAAAAGTTGCTAGTTGTTATTTTTGATAAATAGGTTAACAGTTATGTAGTTCATACTAAGACCACTCCCATCGCCCACGTTAAAAGCTCGTTAAAGGACCAATTTTGCAGCGTTAACGCAAGTTAAGGGGCGTTAAGTGATGCATGCGTTGGGCGTTAATGCTGCGTTAGGGGCTACGTTAACACCCTAACGCAGCGTTAAGGGTGATATCTGCCAAAAAAAAATTTTTTTTTTACACATTCGCCCCCTAAAAGTAACCATTGCAGTTTGAATTAATTGCACTTTAGCCCCCTAAAATTTCTAGCCGTTGAAATGGAGCGGCCTAACTTAAAAAAAAAAAAAAAAAAAAAATTCAAAACCATTTTCAATCCCCTATAAATAACCATTTCACACCATATTTTTTTTCACACTTCCACAACTCAATACACTACATATTTACACTATCTTTTCAACCTTCAACCCAAAAAAAAAATGTCTCGATTCAACCTAAACGATGACGGGAACGAATCGTTCTTAGATCTCTTAAGCTCCGGGTTTAATAACCCCAATGTCGGCTCATCTTCTAACCCGAACGTCCGCTCATCTTCAATCCCGAACCCACTTGGATTGTCGGACGAAGAAATGTACCAACAACATCAACGAATGCTCTATTTGGAACAACAATCTAACCTAAACACCCAAAATTTCTCCAATCTCAACTTCACCCAACATTCACAACAATCTCAAACCGCAACCAATGAAGTTCTCGACACTCCAACGTCTCCTCCAAAGAAAAACAAGTCCTCGCGTGTCAAACGCAAAGCTAGAAAACCAAAAAACCCCGAACCTTTGGAGGATGATGATGAAGAACCCGTTGCCAACAAGACCAAACGTTGGAACCCACAAGAGGAAAAAGTGCTTGCTCAGTGTTATGTTGCAGCGTCGGAAGACGCACATGTGGGGAAAAATCAAAGCAGGGATACGTTTTAGCAACGAGTGCAGAATGAGTTTAATAGGGTCAATTACCAACAAAGAAACAAGGATATGCTCCAAAGTAAGTGGAGAACTTTGAACCGTGACTGTTCAAAGTTCAACGCGTACTACAAACGTTCCCAACGCCAAGAAAGAAGTGGCGAAAGTGAACTTGATATCCTGAAACGTGCCCGAGAAATGTACCGGGACGAGCACAAAACCGCTCCTTTTAGCAACGAGGAGGCTTGGGAGGTTTTACGGGGTCATGTGAAGTGGGACACGCCGGAGGGAATTGATTTAACCGCCGATGAACCACCAAGCCAAACAAATGAGGCGTTGTTTGGTCATAATGAACAACCAAGGCCAATGGGAAGGCGTGCTGCAAAGAAAGCTCGATCCGAGAGCACGGGAGGAACGAGCACGGGAGCGAGTACGGGAAGTATGTCGTCAGTGCAATTCGTGGAGAATATGACAGTCGAGTATCGTCACAAAAGGGAATTGGCCGAAGCCGCGTATCGGGCAACAAAAGAAAAAGCTCGCATCGTGGCAAAATACAAGCTCGGGGATTATATTCCACAGTAGATTTAGGATTGTCTTTATTTTTATTATGTAATTTTTAATTTCGTCGTTATTTTTATTTATTTCTTTAATTTCGTTTGCAAGTTTTTTTTTTTAAGTGTGTTATGTTTGAATGAATGTAATGTTATGTTTTAATAAATGTGTTGTTTTTAAAAAAATGAAGTAATATATAAGTTAGGGGTTGAATTTGAAAATTTATGTGTAAAGTTGAGTTAAGGTGTGTTAAAGCTGAGTTATTAATGTGTGGGTTAAAGCTGAGTTAAGTTAAAGGGTGAAAAAGCTGACGTGGCATGCCTTAAAATTTAAAGCTGAGTTAACAGATGTGAGTGGCCTAACTAGTTTATTTATTGATATACCTAAAGGTAAAAGAATCGAAAAAAAGTTCAAAACCAAATCAATTTAACCAGAAACTACTCATGGTCAGGGCTGTCTTTGAGGTTATGCAAGGTGGCGACCGCTCAGGGCCCCAAAAAATTTTATGGGCCTCAAAATTTGTCCCGTTAACAATTATATGCATGTGTACACATATTTTTCACGAAGAAAAACAATATTTAGAAAGAAAATATCTTAAATGAGTAATATCTTGAACATTTAGATAACTAATTGCATTATATCTTATAAACTATGACACTTTATATATAATATTCATTTTCAAAAAGCCTTATTATATAATTTCGTCCACAGCCTTCAAAATTTTCAAAAATTTAAAGACGGCCTTGCTCATGGTGCAAACGCTAAAAAAATTACTGATGGTCGATGAGTCGATGATAAACATACCCAAAATATCATATTACTGTTTACTCTTGGCTAAGATTTTGTGAGACCGACTTTTGTTAATTCAGGGATTGGTAATGACTTTATTGAATTATTCGTTTCTTAGTATAATAACAATAAGACAAATATATGTGCTTTTTCTCCAAAGCATAAATCGGCACATAAAGTGAATGCTAGCTTTTAGAATTATAAATTGCAAATCTATAATGACAAAAGCATCATATTACTTTTTTACAAAGATTTCATAATTAAACAGGTTTTCAATAATTAATTAAAGTGGAATATTTGGCGCACTTAACCACAAGCAAGACAATGCAATGACATAATTGAACATCACATGCTTCACACTTTTTTAGTCGAGCATTTGAGTGGATGTTTGAGTGTATTATTTTTCCTTTCAGTGTAAGTTCTACATCTCATTTGGCAAGTAAATGGTTATTTTGAGTTTTTGACAACCTCATGACGTATGATAAAGTTTTATTTTGCTTAAAGTTTAGATGATGCGAGGAGAGTTGATCTTTTGAAATTCGAAAAAAATTGAATATCTATCATCCTTTTTATTGAAAAACTAGAAATAAATTACTGACTGCTAAATTAATATTCCATCTAACGTGTCGTAATGGTGTTATATATTTTTTGCTTCATTATTTTAGACTTTTTTTCTTTTGCAATAAAATTTTGCGAAAACTCCTAAACCCGCCTGCACACCAATTAGTTTCTAACATGTTCAAAAGAAAAGTTAGTTTCTAATGAATACAAAACTATGACACAATTTTTTGTAGAAAGATTTGAGAACTTATCATATTGCATGCTTAATGAAACCAAATAAAAGAAGAGAATTTTGAAGTCACAGATCTAGGTCAATATTTTTATTCATTTTTATCCAATAAATATTAATTACAGTAATAAATTTTACTCCCATTAAATTACTATTGTGGTACAGTACCAGGCCAAAACAGAAAACTAAAATTTTCTTCTGAGAAAAGTCCAAAATACATCCCTGTGCTTTCCTAAAAAATCGATTTACATCCCTAAACTTTTTTTTGGAACAAAATCATCCCTCCGTTAGTAAAGTTGGCACAAATACATCCCTCCGTTAGTTATATCAGTTACTATGGACTAACGATGCAAATGATTTTCCGTTATCTCCTAACAGGAGTTAAAATAGTTGCATCGTTAGTCCTCCTTCAGTTAAAATTTTTTCATCGTTAGTCCTCATTGACTATAGAGTTAAAGTATTTGCATCGTTAGTCCTCATTGAGTTAAAATATTTGCATCGTTAGTCCTTTGTTACGTTTTCGTCCGCTTTTTTACGTTTTCGCCTGTTTTTTTACGTTTTCGTCCGATTTTTTACGTTTTCGTCTGTATTTTTACGTTTTCGTCCGATTTTTTACATTTTCATCCGTTTTTTTTACGTTTTCGTCAGTTTTTTTATGTTTTCGTCCGATTTTTTACATTTTTGTCTGTTTTTTTACGTTTTCGTCTGTTTTTTTACGTTTTCGTCCGATTTTTTACATTTTCGTCTGTTTTTTTACGTTTTCGTCTGTTTTTTTACGTTTTCGTCCGATTTTTTACATTTTCGTCTGTTTTTTTACATTTTCGTCCGATTTTTTTTTACCACCACCAACCACCACCACCACCACCAACCACCACCACCACCACCAACCACCACCGCCACCCACCTCCACCCACCACCGCCACCGCCACCCACAACCACCACCACCAACCACCACCACCACCACCAACCACCACCACCACCCACCCCACCCACCACCGCCACCCACCTCCACCCACCACCAACCACCACCACCACCACCAACCACCACCACCAACCACCACCACCCACCTCCACCCACCACCGCCACCCACCTCCACCCACCACCGCCAC
The DNA here is from genome assembly GCA_021014915.2 of Artemisia tridentata subsp. tridentata. Classification (NCBI taxonomy): domain Eukaryota; kingdom Viridiplantae; phylum Streptophyta; class Magnoliopsida; order Asterales; family Asteraceae; genus Artemisia; species Artemisia tridentata. Next base: position 237,478,332 of record CP139503.1, read on the forward strand.
CCACCACCACCACCCACCACCGCCACCCACCACCACCACCACCAACCACCCACCACCACCAACCACCACCACCAACCACCACCACCCACCACCACCACCACCGCCACCCACCTCCGCCACCCACCTCCACCCACCACCGCCACCACCAACCACCACCACCACCACCAACCACCACCACCAACCACCACCAACCATGTAATAACCCGAAATTTTCGAGTTATAAACTTTCTGTAAACCCGAAACTATTGGTTATGAAATTTAATCAAGTATGTTATTCACCGTTGCATTCCAAATTATTGTTATATTTTTTTTTAAATGACTAGTGAGATTACGAAACGATCACATAACATTCTTATTGTAACCACACGCGTACCGACACTGTGACCGTATGGCATGAGCTAAATAAATCAAACAAAGAATATACAAAGCAGATCATAAAAATAAATACGGACTCTGAGATAAAAACGAATAACGAAAGACGACTCTAAAACTCTCGAGCTAGAGAAGTTTAAAGGAAGCCATATACGACACGGACTAACGAAACCCGGGTATTTAGAAGCACAAATGCATCCCATCAACACCTTCACTTTTGCCTTCACCTCCCATTCTTATCACCAAATAAATAAAACCCTACACCTTTAATTAAAATCACTACTACTATTATATAATTATTTATTTAATTACTCTTCTTGGCTTTGTCGGCACACTCCACAAGTTATATAACTTGTCTACTGACTGCCTATTTGACTTTTATCAACACCACATCTCCCAACACAAATTTTTTTTTATATAACCTACTGCTACTACTCCTTCTTTCTTGATCTTGTCGAAAACACCATTTCCACCAAAAACTTCACCACTTTCTACTCCACCTTTTCACCTTATCACCTTTTCGGCAAAATCACCACCATCAAAAAAACACTATCCCCTTGTCTTGACGCTTCGCTGTTTCCCTCGAAAACCCAGAAAACAACCGAACCATCACCATCACGAATTAATTAGTGTTGACCTCGAAGCTTTGTCCCTTTTCTTTGTCACGGGACTACATAAGAATAGGAGCATATAGAGATATCACACCGATTAGGAAGGTTGGTTTTCCCACAACCCGAAAGCTCGTATGGAGCTATTCTCCTCAACCCAGTATAAATCCGAGCCTTCCAGGGAGAGATCGAATCACAACATTCATCACCAAACACCACAAAAACTGAGAAGTTCTCAAGTGAGGATAAAAGTGAAGGTTGTGATTCGGTTTGGAAGCAAGGTTGATCGGGTTGGAGCTTTTGGATTCGGGTCTAATTAGAGTTCTACAAATTCCAGGTTAAACTTTGTTTAAGGTTGATTTAAATTATTTCTGCCTTCATTCGATTATATAAGATAGAAAACTAGGAATAGAGATAAATAAATTAGAACATTTGTGGGTATATTGATAAAATGTAAGTATGTTGAGATTAAGAATAAATTGCGAATAAGGTGTTGCTTGAAGTAGGTCGAAGTAGGCTTAAATGAGTATGATTGATTTTTGATGAAGGGATAAATCGATATTGTAGTAAAACTGTATTTGGTTTGCGGTCTAAAATAGGCAAATGTGGTATTGGAATTAAAAACGGGTCGAATGGGGGTTTTGACTTTAAAAAGTCATGGGTTAGTTTTGGTTACGGATAGGTCAGAGGTCGGTAAGGAATTAAAAGAGTTAACAGTTAAAGAGTAGTCGAAATTATTACATAAAGCCCGGGCTAGTCTTTGCGTATTCAACCCTTAGCAACCCAACGACTTGTGCTCGAGTAGTACTCGAGAGTCGTTAGCAAGCGAGACCCCAGTAGCCTCCACCCTCGACGAAGTCTCAAGAGGAGACAGTCTTTTTAAAAACTTGGCTATATAAATGTTTTGTTCCAACTAAATGATACCAGACAAACCACTTTAGCGCTACTCTTAAAAAACAAAATCTGCACATTTGGAAGTAGGATTTGGGCTTAGAATGAACACTGGGCCGAAGCCCAGCAAATAAATAAAAGAAGAGGTTGGGTTGAGCTTAGAATTGGGCCGAAGCCACTAGGGAGTTGGGTTACAGTTGAGTTGGGCCACAGCTCATAGGAATTTCATTATGAAACTAAAGGGAGCGTTTGAATTATAAATTAAAAGGTGAATGTCATATTTTTGTTTATGAGGTCACTTAATAACACCCGAACTAACAACATGTCGGATATTAACTATTAAAAATCGTGACAAAAACGACTAACCGAAATACTAAAATTGTTATACGACAATGATAATTACGCCGTAAAATAAATAGTTAAAACGTGAGACAATGACATGATCGTTTTGAAAATATATAAACTATTTTACGTTCATCGAATCTTAATCATAAATGCAAACTAAATTATGCCATACTAATTTAGGTCACGCCTCGGAGTAACTACACCCTTTTGATTCTATTTCATCACAGATCCTACTACTACCAAGGTGAGTTCATAGTCCCACATTTTACTATGTTTTCAAATCCCGTGGGGAGATACATGCTATAAATCTGAACACAAATATTTTTGTATGCTATCCTGATTGATATTGCTAAGTTAATATTGCCTAAGTTACCACCCTGCCAAAAAGTCCCTTATATCATGAACCATTAATCACTTGCGAGTGAACGCGAATTTAGTGAATAGATCTATTGGAAGTTGACGACCCACTTGAAGTTAGCCTGGAATGGTAACCAAGTGCACTTTATTCGAATTATCAAGAGTTTGGCAAACTCCTACGACGAGGGCATTATCACCCACATCATTGCTATGATATGGGCTATTTATATTATTTATTATTACACCCGATGTTAAGGTTTGCGTGTCATGAGGCTTAGGGCAATATCTATATCACACTTCAATATCATTGTTTTCACTATTATCTGACTTGTGTTCAAACTATTACAAATTAAACACTATGAATTCACTCAACCTTTGTGTTGACGTTTTAAGCATGTTTTATCTCAGGTATTTAAAGAAGCTAAAGGCACGGAGTGGAACAGGGCCCCCTTTTGGACGTTGTCCAAAAACAAATGTTTTCATTCATCTTAAACATTTTCTTTTTGTATTTCTAAATATTATGACTTTGTTGTTGACAACTCTGATTTTAATTTGATGAATGATAACAAATTTTCACAAAACGTCTCTTTCGAGTCGTTTTCTATAATTATGACTACGATCTAAGATGTAATACCCCAAATTAGACTTCCGCTGCTTCATTACGATTTTCGGGGTGTTACAGATTGGCATCAGAGCCATGGTTATAGAGAACCAAATGCTTTTCAAAAACATTGGACTATAACCGCGATTTCTAAAAGGACCATTTTAAACCTTACCACCCTATGCCCTCCGTGCCAACACTTTGCTACACTTACACTTTTGCATCGAGATTTGCTTGGCAGATTATGCATAACGAATAAAAATTTATCATTTACAAATGTTATTATATTTGCATTGAGATTTGCTTGGCAGATTATGCATGACAAACAAATTTTATCACTATAGAAAATAGCATAGAGATTTGCTTGGCAGATTATGCATGACAAATTAGTTTTATCACTTTCATATGTTATTATGACTAATGCATGTTTATATTATTAATAACTTACACTTATTATTATTGGGATATTACAGTACCATGTCGCCTCCTATCATCATACTTTCCGACAGTGATGACGCACTACCGGCATCACCCTCTGTCCCCACTATCATTTTGTCTGACTATGACACTGACAGCACTTTACCTGTTGCACCCACTGTTCCATCTTTGGTCCCATCTGGGGATATGTCCGGAGAGACGGAGCCCTTCGAGGAGGGTGAAGTCGCTTCCACACCAGTCATCACACCCACTATCCCACTGTCATCCTCACGTGCTTATGGCCCCTTGACTCTTGACCAGTATTACGAGTCACAGCAGTTTCTGGCTGCTGATGATTGTCCATCACCACCTCCACCCCGAGTTTTGACACCCCACCATTCATCTGGATCAGAGGCGGATGATGAGTCCTCCGACTCAGATTCCTCTGACTCAGCCATATCCATCCCACCACCACCCCCGCCTGCACCGGTCCGCCGGCGCAAGCGAGTTAGAGTCCTCCAGCCTTATGAGCCAGCTCCTTTTAGGAAGAGGTTCAAGTACGGTCCCAACAGTTTCACCTATGTTTACACTGCTCGGAAACGAGTACGTACCCCACCAGCCATAGTACCACCACCACCAGCTCTTGTAGCCACACCATCACCCAGTTCTCCTGAGCCATCCCCATCAGTGCCACAGCCCCACTCTTATATGCTCCCGACTCCACCACCCTCGCCCGAGGATGCACCATCACCTATACCACCCCCTACTGTGTTTTATACTCAGACTACCACTGTCCCTTTGACATCTCCTATCTCATCTCCCATTGCCTCACCTATTCGGGCTCGGAGTGTTCCTCTACCCTCTCCTGAGAGAGAGCACCCCGTGAGTCCTTCCCCATCCGAGCCCCGTGTTCACAGGAGGGTCGATGCTCGTAGATGGTCATTTTTGTTGGAGTGCATTCGTCATTGGAGACTTCAGGAGGGAGCCCCCAGAGCTTCGGAGCTGGGGGAGTGTTCATCAGCTGTCCTCCCAGTCACAAGAGAGCCTATTCATCACACCATCCCACTGCTGGCCGCCAGACTGGCCCGACATGAGGATCGTCTTGATGAGTTGCTGAGTCTGATAGATGATATATCTCTCGAGCGAGTCGAGAACATACAGGAGGAGGTCGAGAACCTCGTGGTCGGGAGGATTGCTATGGAGGAGGTGTTCGATCTGTTTGGCACCGAGCTAGAGGGAGTTAGAGAGATTGTTACTGAGTTTGGTCAGAGCCTAGATGCACAGAGTCATGAGACACAGCAGCTGAGAGAGATTGTAGCGATGCAGCAGCAGATGATCGAGCATCAGACCGAGAGGCTGGCAGTAGCTGACAGTACCATCCATGCTCTTGGAGGAGCGGTTGGAGAGTTGCAGGCTAGAGAGAGGGTCAGAGACCAGAGGATGGAGGAGTTGGCTGAGACTGTTAGAGGATTGCAGCATGGACCTGGAGATGCACCTGGCACTTCGTAGATTAGCCACATATTGTTGTAGTAGTGACACCGTAACTTGCCCTGCGTGGCATTAATAATCTGTATTGTATTGTTCTTTTGGAAACAATGTATTGAATTATTAAAACTCATGGTTAGTTATGATGACTATGTACCAATATTAATCTATGTTATGGTTGCTTTCTTCGTTTATGTGTTGTGATTTTCTTTTATACGTTACCATATTATTCCATGTATGTTGTGATTGTATTCAGACATGTCGTGATGATTAATTATGATAACCTTGTTTATGAGAATGTTGTATGCTACTATCATGACGTCTCACTTGATTATATTAACCGTAAAACCTAAATATATGTTCTTGTGTATTGTTAGAACATGGCTACCCGCAACAGAACTACAGAAGCAGTCGCTGGATCGATCATGACTCCGGAAGAGATCCGCCGATTGATCACGGAAAGCGTGACTGCTGCATTGATAGCTCAAGCTGCAGCCACAACTCCTACCGGTAGTGCAACAAGGCCAACTGCCGAGAGTGAGCCAGCTGCAACCCGCAAGTGCACGTACAAGGAATTTATGAGTTGCAAACCGCCAACCTTTAAAGGTACTGAAGGAGTGGTAGAGTTAGCTCGATGGTTTGAGCGTTCAGAGACTGTTTTCACAAGGAGTGGTTGTGCCGAAAGCGATAAAGTCGCCTTTGCTACTGGCACCTTGACAGATGATGCATTGTCGTGGTGGAACGCCACTGCTCATAAAATGGGTAATGATAGAGCTTACCAACTTCCATGGGCTGAGTTCAAACAGAAGATGTTGAAGAAGTATTGTCCTCGCACTGAAATTCGAAAGATGGAAGATGAGTTTGATCGGTTGGTGGTAAAAGGATATGATCTTAGGGCTTATGATAGGAGATTCCAAGAACTCTCCATACTATGCCCAACCAAGGTACCGGATTTTGAAAAGACACTGGAAAGATATGTTGAAGGACTACCCAGAAGCATAGAAGGAGATGTCACAGTGTCCAAACCACAAACACTGGAGGAAGCCATGGAGACTGCTCAGAAGTTACTGGAAAGGGAAATCAGGCGTAATCAAGCTCAGGGAAGCAACGATCACAAAAGGAAATTTGATGATCGTAGAAACAATCACAGCAACAACAACTCTCACCATAACCAAAACCATAACCGCAACAACACACAAAGCTATCAGCAAAACCGGAATCACCACCATAACCAACAGAATCGCCGACAGGAAGCTGCCAGGGCTTACGCTGCCACACCTACTGGAACTGGGGGCTATGCTGGACCCGCTCCCATGTGCAACCGATGTAAGATGCACCATCAAGGACCCTGTTTCGCCAAATGTGGAAAGTGTCAGAGGACCGGCCACAAAACCCAAGATTGCAAGGCCACAGGAGCCAACCTACAACCAGTAGCCATAGTGTGTCATGGATGTGGCAAGAAGGGACACTACAAGAACCAGTGTCCGAATCAGGTTGCCAATCCCGTCAACAATGCTCGTGGGAGAGCATATGTACTAGGAGACGGAAATGTTGAACAAGATCCCAATGTAGTGACGGGTACGTTTCCTCTTAATAACCACCCTGCTAAAGTTTTATTTGATTCTGGAGCCGACAAAAGTTTTGTATCTTCTTCTTTTGCATCTCTACTTGATATTACACCGACTAAATTGAGCACCACCTACGAAATAGAACTAGCTGACGGCAAACTAGTAAAAACTAACACTCTAATCCGAAACTGCACCCTACTTCTACTAAACCAACCATTTGACATAGACCTCATGCCTATTCAGCTTGGTAGTTTCGACGTAGTTATCGGCATGGATTGGCTATCCAAGAACCACGCTAGAATTATATGCGACGAAAAGGTTGTTCACATCCCATGTGAAGGAGAAACTTTAGTTGTCCGCGGCAGACGGAGTAAGACTCGACTAAGTATCATATCGTGCTGCAAAACAATGAAGTATATCGAGCGAGGATGTCTTGTATTTCTGGCACAAGTAACCGAGACGAAGTCGGAGGAGAAGCGACTAGAAGATGTGCCAATAGTTAGAGAATTTCCCGAAGTATTCCCCGAAGACTTACCTGGCCTTCCGCCAACTCGACAAGTAGAATTTCAGATCGAGCTAGTGCCGGGAGCAGCACCAGTGGCACGAGCACCTTATAGGTTGGCACCATCTGAAATGAAAGAGTTGTCTGAGCAATTGCAGGAATTGTCAGATAAAGGATTCATACGCCCGAGTTCATCGCCATGGGGAGCTCCAGTGCTGTTTGTCAAAAAGAAGGATGGATCCTTCCGAATGTGCATCGATTACCGCGAATTGAACAAACTTACTGTAAAGAACCGATACCCATTACCCAGAATCGACGATCTGTTCGACCAACTGCAAGGATCGAGTGTATACTCGAAGATTGATTTAAGGTCAGGATACCATCAACTGAGAGTTAAGGAAGGAGATATACCGAAGACCGCGTTTCGTACACGATACGGGCACTATGAGTTCCAAGTGATGCCATTTGGACTGACGAACGCACCAGCCGTGTTCATGGACCTAATGAACCGAGTGTGCAAGCCATATTTGGACAAGTTCGTAATTGTGTTCATAGATGACATCCTCATCTACTCCCGTAACAAGGAAGAACATGCGGAGCATTTGAGAACTATCCTAGGACTGCTCGAAGAAGAGAAACTGTATGCCAAATTTTCCAAGTGTGATTTTTGGATTGAGAAAGTGCAATTTCTGGGGCATGTCATCGACAGCAAAGGTATTCACGTGGACCCCGCAAAAATCGAAGCTGTTAAGGATTGGGCATCTCCAACAAGCCCCACGGAGATACGCCAATTTTTAGGTCTTGCTGGGTACTATCGGAGATTCATCGAGGGTTTCTCCAAGATTGCCAAACCTTTGACGGAATTGACACAAAAGAAGAAGAAATTTGAATGGGGAGAGGAGCAAGAGACGTCATTTCAACTGTTGAAACAAAAGCTTTGTGAAGCTCCGATCTTAGCACTACCCGAAGGAAGTGAAGACTTCGAGGTGTATTGTGATGCATCGTGCCAAGGCTTGGGAGCCGTATTGATGCAAAGGAGTAAGGTTATCGCATATGCTTCCCGACAACTCAAAACCCACGAAAAGAACTACACGACCCACGATCTTGAGTTAGGAGCAGTAGTGTTCGCTCTTAAAATGTGGAGACACTATTTGTATGGCACCAAGTGCAAGGTGTTTACAGATCACAAGAGCCTTCAACACATACTAGATCAGAAAGAGCTGAACATGCGACAACGCCGATGGTTGGAGTTACTCAGTGATTATGATTGTGAGATTCGTTATCATCCCGGAAAGGCAAATGTAGTGGCCGATGCCTTGAGTCGAAAGGAACGAATCAAACCCCTTAGAGTTCGATCTTTGGGAATTACAGTTAGGTCACCACTCCCAGCCAAAATTTTAGAAGCTCAGGCCGGAGCCTTGGAGGAAGAGAACCGACCGAATGAGAAGATTCATAGGATGCCGGAAATCGAGAACGGTTTTGTGAGAAAACAAGATGGGACGTTGTGTTTCGGTGACAGAGCATGGATTCCACTATACGGGGGACTGCGTGATCTTATCATGCACGAATCCCATAAGTCGAAATATTCCATTCATCCGGGGGCTGATAAGATGTATCAGGATCTCAAGAAGTTGTACTGGTGGCCAAACATGAAGGCCGACATCGCTATGTATGTCGGAAAATGTTTGACATGTGCTAGAGTAAAAGCAGAACACCAACGACCGTCCGGAATGTTAACACAGCCAGAGATCCCAACATGGAAGTGGGAAAGGATTACGATGGACTTCATCACGAAACTACCTAAAAACCTCGGGTGGACTTGACACTATTTGGGTCATTGTTGATCGTCTCACCAAATCTGCTCACTTCCTTGCAATCAAAGAAACCGACAGTATGGATACCCTTGCGCGATTGTATATGAAGGAAATAGTCTCCCGACATGGAGTGCCGGTTTCCATCATCTCCGACCGAGATAGTCGTTTTACGTCAAACTTTTGGCGGTCATTGCAGAAGGCTTTGAATACTCAACTAGATATGAGTACCGCCTACCACCCGCAGACTGATGGTCAGAGTGAGAGAACTATCCAAACCTTGGAAGACATGCTGCGAGCATGTGTGATCGACTTTGGAAAAGGATGGGATAAACACTTACCGTTAGTAGAGTTTTCATACAACAATAGTTACCACGCTAGCATTAAAGCTGCTCCATTCGAAGCACTTTATGGTAGGAAATGTCGTTCGCCCATCTGTTGGACCGAAGTTGGAGATGCACAGATCACCGGGCCTGAACTTATTCACGAAACCACCGAAAAGATTGTCCAAATCAAACAACGCTTACAAGCCGCTCGAGACAGACAGAAAAGCTATGCCGACGTGAGAAGGAAACCTATGGAATTTGAAGTTGGAGACAGGGTTATGTTGAAGGTATCTCCTTGGAAAGGAATGATTAGGTTTGGAAAACGTGGGAAGTTGAACCCCAGATATGTTGGACCATTCAAGATACTAGAAAGGGTTGGTCCAGTGGCATATAAACTCGAACTTCCTGAAGAACTCAGTAGGGTACACAGTACCTTTCATGTATCCAACCTGAAAAAGTGTTTATCAGATGAAACCCTTATCATCCCATACAAAGAACTTCGAATTGACGAGAAGCTTAATTTTATAGAGGAGCCAGTAGAGATTATGGACCGAGATGTGAAACAACTAAAACAAAGCCGCATTCCCATCGTCAAAGTCCGATGGAACTCAAATAGAGGACCAGAGTTCACGTGGGAACGTGAGGACCGAATTCGTGCTAAATATCCACACCTTTTTCCCGAGCCAACACCAACCACCACCACGGACTAAGAATTCCGGGACGGAATTCAGAATTAGGAGTAGGTACTGTAATAACCCGAAATTTTCGAGTTATAAACTTTCTGTAAACCCGAAACTATTGGTTATGAAATTTAATCAAGTTATTTTATTCACCTTTGCATTCCAAATTATTGTTATATTTTTTTTTAAATGACTAGTGAGATTACGAAACGATCACATAACATTCTTATTGTAACCACACGCGTACCGACACTGTGACCGTATGGCATGAGCTAAATAAATCAAACAAAGAATATACAAAGCAGATCATAAAAATAAATACGGACTCTGAGATAAAAACGAATAACGAAAGACGACTCTAAAACTCTCGAGCTAGAGAAGTTTAAAGGAAGCCATATACGACACGGACTAACGAAACCCGGGTATTTAGAAGCACAAATGCATCCCATCAACACCTTCACTTTTGCCTTCACCTCCCATTCTTATCACCAAATGAATAAAACCCTACACCTTTAATTAAAATCACTACTACTATTATATAATTATTTATTTAATTACTCTTCTTGGCTTTGTCGGCACACTCCACAAGTTATATAACTTGTCTACTGACTGCCTATTTGACTTTTATCAACACCACATCTCCCAACACAAATTTTTTTTTATATAACCTACTGCTACTACTCCTTCTTTCTTGATCTTGTCGAAAACACCATTTCCACCAAAAACTTCACCACTTTCTACTCCACCTTTTCACCTTATCACCTTTTCGGCAAAATCACCACCATCAAAAAAACACTATCCCCTTGTCTTGACGCTCCGCTGTTTCCCTCGAAAACCCAGAAAACAACCGAACCATCACCATCACGAATTAATTAGTGTTGACCTCGAAGCTTTGTCCCTTTTCTTTGTCACGGGACTACATAAGAATAGGAGCATATAGAGATATCACACCGATTAGGAAGGTTGGTTTTCCCACAACCCGAAAGCTCGTATGGAGCTATTCTCCTCAACCCAGTATAAATCCGAGCCTTCCAGGGAGAGATCGAATCACAACATTCATCACCAAACACCACAAAAACTGAGAAGTTCTCAAGTGAGGATAAAAGTGAAGGTTGTGATTCGGTTTGGAAGCAAGGTTGATCGGGTTGGAGCTTTTGGATTCGGGTCTAATTAGAGTTCTACAAATTCCAGGTTAAACTTTGTTTAAGGTTGATTTAAATTATTTCTGCCTTCATTCGATTATATAAGATAGAAAACTAGGAATAGAGATAAATAAATTAGAACATTTGTGGGTATATTGATAAAATGTAAGTATGTTGAGATTAAGAATAAATTGCGAATAAGGTGTTGCTTGAAGTAGGTCGAAGTAGGCTTAAATGAGTATGATTGATTTTTGATGAAGGGATAAATCGATATTGTAGTAAAACTGTATTTGGTTTGCGGTCTAAAATAGGCAAATGTGGTATTGGAATTAAAAACGGGTCGAATGGGGGTTTTGACTTTAAAAAGTCATGGGTTAGTTTTGGTTACGGATAGGTCAGAGGTCGGTAAGGAATTAAAAGAGTTAACAGTTAAAGAGTAGTCGAAATTATTACATAAAGCCCGGGCTAGTCTTTGCGTATTCAACCCTTAGCAACCCAACGACTTGTGCTCGAGTAGTACTCGAGAGTCGTTAGCAAGCGAGACCCCAGTAGCCTCCACCCTCGACGAAGTCTCAAGAGGAGACAGTCTTTTTAAAAACTTGGCTATATAAATGTTTTGTTCCAACTAAATGATACCAGACAAACCACTTTAGCGCTACTCTTAAAAAACAAAATCTGCACATTTGGAAGTAGGATTTGGGCTTAGAATGAACACTGGGCCGAAGCCCAGCAAATAAATAAAAGAAGAGGTTGGGTTGAGCTTAGAATTGGGCCGAAGCCACTAGGGAGTTGGGTTACAGTTGAGTTGGGCCACAGCTCATAGGAATTTCATTATGAAACTAAAGGGAGCGTTTGAATTATAAATTAAAAGGTGAATGTCATATTTTTGTTTATGAGGTCACTTAATAAAACCCGAACTAACAACATGTCGGATATTAACTATTAAAAATCGTGACAAAAACGACTAACCGAAATACTAAAATTGTTATACGACAATGATAATTACGCCGTAAAATAAATAGTTAAAACGTGAGACAATGACATGATCGTTTTGAAAATATATAAACTATTTTACGTTCATCGAATCTTAATCATAAATGCAAACTAAATTATGCCATACTAATTTAGGTCACGCCTCGGAGTAACTACACCCTTTTGATTCTATTTCATCACAGATCCTACTACTACCAAGGTGAGTTCATAGTCCCACATTTTACTATGTTTTCAAATCCCGTGGGGAGATACATGCTATAAATCTGAACACAAATATTTTTGTATGCTATCCTGATTGATATTGCTAAGTTAATATTGCCTAAGTTACCACCCTGCCAAAAAGTCCCTTATATCATGAACCATTAATCACTTGCGAGTGAACGCGAATTTAGTGAATAGATCTATTGGAAGTTGACGACCCACTTGAAGTTAGCCTGGAATGGTAACCAAGTGCACTTTATTCGAATTATCAAGAGTTTGGCAAACTCCTACGACGAGGGCATTATCACCCACATCATTGCTATGATATGGGCTATTTATATTATTTATTATTACACCCGATGTTAAGGTTTGCGTGTCATGAGGCTTAGGGCAATATCTATATCACACTTCAATATCATTGTTTTCACTATTATCTGACTTGTGTTCAAACTATTACAAATTAAACACTATGAATTCACTCAACCTTTGTGTTGACGTTTTAAGCATGTTTTATCTCAGGTATTTAAAGAAGCTAAAGGCACGGAGTGGAACAGGGCCCCCTTTTGGACGTTGTCCAAAAACAAATGTTTTCATTCATCTTAAACATTTTCTTTTTGTATTTCTAAATATTATGACTTTGTTGTTGACAACTCTGATTTTAATTTGATGAATGATAACAAATTTTCACAAAACGTCTCTTTCGAGTCGTTTTCTATAATTATGACTACGATCTAAGATGTAATACCCCAAATTAGACTTCCGCTGCTTCATTACGATTTTCGGGGTGTTACAAACCACCACCACCACCACCAACCACCACCACCGCCACCCACCTCCACCCACCACCGCCACCCACCTCCGCCACCCACCTCCACCCACCACCGCCACCCACAACCACCACCACCAACCACCACCACCACCAACCACCACTACCCACCACCACCAACCACCAGGGTGGCGGTGGTGGTGGGTGGGTGGGGTGGGGTGGTGGTGGTTGGGGTGTTGGTGGTGGTGGGGTGGGGTGGGTGGGTGGGTGTGGGGTGGTGTGGGTGGTGGTGGTGGTGGTGGTGGTGGTGGTGGTGGGGTGGGTGGTGTGGTGGGGTGGTGGGTGGTGTGTGGTGGTGGTGGTGGTGGTGGTGGTGGTGGTGGTGTGGTGGTTGGTGGTGGTGTGGTGGTGGTGGTGGTGGTGGGTGGGTGGTGGGTGGCGGTGGTGGTGGGTGGTGGGTGGTGGTGGTTGGTGGTGGTGGGTGGCGGTGGTGGTGGTGGTTGGTGGTGGGTGGGGGTGGTGGGTGGTGGTGGTTGGTGGTGGTGGTGGTGGTGGTGGTTGGTGGTGGGGTGGGGTGGGTGGTGGGGTGGTGGGTGGGGTGGGTGGTGGTGGTGGTTGGTGGTGTGTGGGGTGGGGGGTGGCGGGTGGGGTGGGTGGGGTGGGGTGGGTGGCGTGGGGTGGGGTGGTGGTGGTGGTGGGTGGTGGTGGTTGGTTGGTGGTTTAAAAAAAAATCGGACGAAAATTTAAAAAAACAGACGAAAATGTAAAAAATCGGACGAAAACGTAAAAAAAACAGACGAAAACGTAAAAAAACAGACGAAAATGTAAAAAATCGGACGAAAACGTTAAAAAAACAGACGAAAACGTAAAAAAAACAGACGAAAATGTAAAAAATCGGACGAAAACATAAAAAAACAGACGAAAACGTAAAAAAAACGGATGAAAATGTAAAAAATCGTACGAAAACGTAAAAAAACAGACGAAAACGTAAAAAATCGGACGAAAACGTAAAAAAACAGGCGAAAACGTAAAAAAGCGGACGAAAACGTAACAAAGGACTAACGATGCAAATATTTTAACTCAATGAGGACTAACGATGCAAATACTTTAACTCTATAGTCAATGAGGACTAACGATGAAAAAATTTTTACTGAAGGAGGACTAACGATGCAACTATTTTAACTCCTGTTAGGAGATAACGGAAAATCATTTGCATCGTTAGTCCATAGTAACTGATATAACTAACGGAGGGATGTATTTGTGCCAACTTTACTAACGGAGGGATGATTTTGTTCCAAAAAAAAGTTTAGGGATGTAAATCGATTTTTGGGAAAAGCACAGGGATGTATTGTGGACTTTTCTCAGCCAAAACAGAAAACTAAAATTTTCTTCTGCCATTTATTTAAATTAAAGTATTTATATAGAATGGTTTCTTTATTTCGTACTTCTTGGTTTCGTACTTTTTTCAAACATTAAAATATTTGCATATAATACTTCTTAAAAACAGGTGAACAACCAGGTAAAGCCGTAAATGCATAAAAGAAATATCGATGGGTCAAAAGTTTGCCCAATTGTTCATGACAGTATTTAATAATCAAATTGATTAAGTTAAATTTATTCTATGATATCGAATCAATGAGTGTTGGATAAAGTTCGATCAACAACAAACTTCAAAAACGTCAAAGATCAAATGAAGAAACACTACTACAAAATAGTAACATGTTGATACAAACAGTGTTTAAAAACGTTATTTCTATTTTTCGATATCCTTACGTTTTGATAATAACAAAATGTAAAAACACGTTACGTCAAAACTAACGTAAACAAGTTTTTATTCGAAATATCTCGTCTCTGCGTAAATCACTCTAAGTAAGAACAAACAAATTTACAACTTAACAAATGATCAAAGAAGTGAATTTGTGTTTCAAAATTCACATTTT
>CP139503.1:237493436-237705476 GCA_021014915.2 Artemisia tridentata subsp. tridentata
CTCCGCCTGAAGGGAGTTTGTTGACATAGTGCTTAGAACTCTCGAGTTTGGTACTCGAGGAGTGGAGTAGGGCGAAAAAGAGCTTCGTTACTGAACCACTATAAACCCTCTTTGTCTCGGTTTGATCTTTCCATCTCTTACTCCTTATCTTTGTCATTTACAATTAATAGTGGTAGAGTGTTTACTATAATAGTATTCATATTATTATTGTTTGATTTTACAAAGGGTTAAATCTAAGTTTTTCACAAGGTAAACTTTTATAATTAACAAAAAATCGAGAAAAATATTCAACCCTTTTAGTTTTCCACATGGGATTATGGGTTTTATAATGATTAAAAGTGTTTGTTTAGTGGACACATGAATGAAATGAGTATATTATAGCTATAGATTCATTACTCAAAAATTTGGTGTCTATGAAATCTATTCCCATAGGCCCTTCTTTTTTCCACTACAAAACTCAAATATTTATACATTTTTTCATATCATATTTTGTCATTTAAATATAAACAATCGTAATAATACACTTTTTTATATCTATTATCATACTACCTCATATCAAATCCGATATCAATTATCATTCCTAACAACAAACCAAACGGACCCATAAACCATATAGCATTAATTATGGTATATAATTTTGAAATTTAACTTAAATAAAATAACAACTTGGCAAGTCAACTATGTAGTCAAAGAAACTCAAGGACTGAAAGTTTTTTAACAGTGTTTCTTGTCTAACCTGTAACTGCATCATCATACGTCACTTTTCATTTCCAACAATTGGTTTATGGTATCCAATTATTGAATGCATCGCTGACTTGTATGGTGTACATCGCAAATTATACGGTTTGATCAAACGAACAAAACCTTTCCTGAACAAAATCTCACTGTCAGTTCATTTAATCACAACTACTCCGTAATTATTATACTATCTATTAAATCATGAGTATATTATTATTTTAATGGTGCTACAGTGAAATACAGTAGCACGCTACTGTAGTTTTTTTTTTTTTTGACACAAATAAAAAAATAATAATAAAAGTTTTTGAAAAAATATTTTCAAGCTACTGTAGCATTTTTTTTTTGGGAAAAATAATTTCGAAAAAATAAAATTTTGAAAAAAAAAAAGTAATAAAAAAATAATAAAAAGTTTTTGAAAAAATATTTTCAAAAAACTTTAAAATTAATTTTTCTAAAAAAATTAATTTAGCAAAAAAATTAATTTTTCTAAAAAAAATATTTTCGAAAAAAAATTAATTTTTCTAAAATAATAAATTTTGTAAAAAAAGATAATTTTTTATAATTTTTCTTAAAAAATTAATTCTGAAAAAAAAAGAATTAATTTTTCTTAAAAAAATAATTAAAAAGAATTTCGAAAAAAAATTATAGAAAAAAAAATATTCAACAAAAAACAACTATCTAAACACCCCGCCGCAAAACATAATTAAAAATAGAAATATACATCACAAAATAATTGTGAACCTACAAAACGTATAACAAACATCGTACAACAAAAAACAACTATCTGAACAACCCGTTGCAACGCGCGGGCTTCAATGCTCGTTCTCTTTGTTTATTACAATATAATATAATATTTTAATAGTTCCATTTAAGTATAATTTTAAATAACCATTGTGTGTTAATATGTAGAAAATTTGTGTATATCGAAAAAAATTAGTCTGTAATTTTCCAAAAATTCCGTTCATATATACGAGCAGTTTTAGGGATAATTAAGTCGTAGTTAACAAAAGTTCATAGAAATTTTGTGAGTTTTCTTCATTATTACTCAATTCGTCTTATTTTAAGTGTTTCATTTGATATTTTATTTTATTTTTTTAAAAATCTGTCTACTTGTAATGAATAGAAGTATTAATCGCCATTTTACTTATTTTAACCTTAAATTTTCATATCATAAAATCTGCATTCAATTGATGCATTAATTACATGATTAATAATGAAATTTAACTAACTTTAATCTACATTTCTTTCACATATCATAAAATGCATAAAAAATATTTTTGGACATTTTCTTTAACAGAGGAAGTATTTATTTTTTCTCATGACTAATAAAAAAAATAAATAAATAAATAAAATGTTATATTATAGTCACTTATAAGCTTCTTATTTTAACTTTTATTTGACGGTTACGTATTAAAAATTTCACATTCAATTGAGGTTGACGAAAATAGTTACTTGAACACTTATTATAAAATGAGTAAAGTATTACGTGTATTGTATGAGTACATTTTTTTATAGATTGAGTGTCACATTTAAAAATAAAACTTTTCCTTTTCTCGTTGCAACCATATACTCTTTATCACGATTAAAATGATTATTTACACAATTATATACTGGAAAAGATTATTTATAAATGAAAAGATAAATATTTTTACTAATCTTCCTACTAACACGTGTCTATCATTAAACGTTAAATAATAAATCGATTCATTTTAGGTTATGTATGATTAACACATAAACTGCAGGAGCTTAGATAAAAACACAAATTCTAGAAAAAAAATATATTACTTTTTCCGTTTGCTGATAAGTATATATATTTATATTTTTGGTTGTTAGAAATGATTGTCAACTTTATATTTCAGTCAGTTAAAAGAGAATATTTTATTGTTGAAGAGTATTTATAAAAGAATTTGCATTTTCAAAGCGAAAACTTGTTGCGAGATAAAATAGAGTATTATTTATAAAAAAAAGAAAAGAAAAGAAACATGCTTATATCATTTGTCAAGTTATATTTAGTAAACGAAAAGAAAAAGAGAAGTAACCTTCAAAGTCTTTAACTCTATGCAAACACACAAACACAAAAGGTACAAAGTAAAATAAAAAGAGACAAAGGAGAGAGAAAAATAGTAAAATATAAAAAAAATGCAATCACAAGAATCATCCCAAGATGAGATAATAAAAAACAACAAAGAGCAATGGAGATGGTCTGAAATGCAAGGCCTTGAACTTAACTCTTCTTCAAACTCACATCATAATAACCAAAACAATAACAACAACTTAGACCCTCTTAGTGAAGAAGATAAAGAAGCTTCCAACATGGAAACTGAAGTTCAAAATGGTAACAAAAAAGATGGTACAAAAAAAGAGAAGCAGAAAGATGATATTACAGTTGGGTTTGGAGAGTTGTTTAGATTTGCTGATGGGTTGGATTATGTTTTGATGGTGATTGGTACTATTGGTGCTTTTGTTCATGGTTGTTCTTTGCCTATTTTCTTGAGATTCTTTGCTGATCTTGTTAATTCATTTGGTTCTAATGCAAATAACATTGATAAAATGAGTCAAGAAGTCTTGAAGGTATTAGCTTTTTTCATATCTTCTTTTACTAAAAAAGTGATTCCTTTTGTTCATGTTTTTATAACTTTCTTTTTTTTCATTTTTGCAGTATGCAATGTATTTCCTTGTGGTTGGTGCTGCAATATGGGCATCTTCATGGGCAGGTTTATATGAAGTTTTTATATATTTTTATTTTATATATATATTTTTTTATAAAGAAGGCAAAATTTGACATGGGTAGTTTTTACTTTTGTAGAAATATCATGTTGGATGTGGACAGGAGAGAGGCAATCAACAAAAATGAGGATTAAATATTTAGAAGCAGCATTAAGTCAAGACATACAGTTTTTTGACACTGAAGTCAGAACTTCAGATGTTGTATTTGCTATCAATACTGATGCTGTTATGGTTCAAGATGCCATTAGTGAAAAGGTAATAATATAAACTTTTTTTTTATAGATATTTTTTAAGTATTTATGATTTTTTTTTTTTAAACTATGTGTTATGGTATTGTGTATGTATTGTAGCTAGGGAATTTCATACACTATATGGCAACATTTGTTTCTGGATTTGTGGTGGGATTCACAGCAGTTTGGCAATTAGCACTTGTGACATTAGCAGTGGTGCCTCTTATTGCAGTAATTGGTGGTATTCATGCCACCACATTGGCTAAACTTTCTTCTAAAAGTCAAGAAGCTCTTTCACAAGCTGGAAATATTGCTGAGCAGGTTATATACACCATTAAATCTAACTTGTTTTTTATTGTCTTTTGGATAACTATATTTAAAGTATAACTTTTTTGTCATCTTGGTAACTGACAGACTATTTATGAGATTTAAGAAATTAATAAAATTGCTAGTTTCCTCTGTTTTCCTATCTTGGTACTCTTGATTTTGAGCTAATTTGAAGTAAAGATAAAAACTTTATCTGTTTTTCGATATGGGTGTCATTAAGTCATGAAATTGTTCTTTATAATAGGAAAAAACAGTGTTTTGCAATATGGTTATTTTCTTAATTTATCCAAATTTGCAGACTATTGTACAAATTAGGACTGTTTTGGCATATGTGGGTGAATCAAGAGCATTGCAAGCTTATTCATCTGCATTAAAGATTTCACAAAGACTTGGATACAAAACTGGTTTTTCGAAAGGATTCGGGTTAGGAGCAACATATTTTACAGTCTTTTGCTGCTATGCACTTCTTTTATGGTATGGAGGCTATCTTGTTAGACACCATCACACCAATGGAGGACTTGCCATTGCCACCATGTTCTCGGTCATGATTGGTGGACTGTAAGTACTTTATTTGTACAATAAATTTTAGCATTTTCATTGTAAATCATCTAATCTTTTTATCATAAAAAACTACAGTGCATTAGGCCAATCTGCCCCAAGTATGTCAGCATTTGCAAAAGCTCGAGTAGCTGCAGCAAAAATCTTTCGAATTATAGATCACAAACCGAGTGTTGACAAAAACGCCGAATCTGGTTTGGAGTTAGACTCAGTTTCAGGACTTGTAGAACTTAAAAATGTCACCTTTTCTTACCCTTCAAGACCAGATGTTAAAATTCTTGATAACTTTAGTTTAAGTGTTCCTGCTGGTAAAACCATTGCTTTGGTTGGAAGCAGTGGCTCTGGAAAAAGCACAGTGGTTTCTCTCATTGAAAGGTTCTATGATCCTACTTCAGGTAAATGACCTTGACTCTTCATTTACTCAGTCCAACCAACATACCTATGTACAGCGTTTTTACCATACTGTACAACACAATGTTTGCTTTTGACAATTCTTTTATGTCTCTGACAATATTGTTTGCCCGTTTGTTTAGGGCAGTACAGTAGGATTGTATTTTGTGGCACAAAATTAATAAGCATGTGTTACTTTTGCAGGACAAGTAATGCTTGATGGACATGACATTAAGGGACTTAAATTGAAATGGTTAAGACAACAAATTGGTTTGGTTAGTCAAGAGCCAGCACTTTTCGCTACAACCATTCAAGAAAATATACTATTGGGTCGCCCCGATGCATCAATGATTGAGATTGAGGAAGCCGCTCGTGTTTCCAATGCTCATTCATTCATTATTAAGTTACCCGACGCCTATGATACTCAGGTAAATCCTTGTTTGCACCGTAAGGGTATTTTCGATATTATGTAGTGGGTCCGTTATTTTACTTTTTGTTCTTGTGTTTGTTTTAGTGGGGGCGCACTTGGATGGAGTATGTTGGGGGGTAATAATAAAGTCACTTATAATGCCTAGAAGGTGAAAACATGATGGCTTTCTTTTGTCAAAGTTGTATGCTTTTTTGTTGCTACATTGTTACATTTTACTAATTGGATGAAGGGCCCATTTGGTCAATATAAACCCATGTACTTGGTTCAAAAAGTCTTAACTATGGGAGGTGAAGTTTTCTTGAAGGACATCCATTAATGGTGATTATACACAACATGGTTCCTGAGTCAATAGTGCATGTGCTGATGTATAGATCCATGCTACTATGGATGGGAGTAGTTGACCAAAAACTCTAACACTAAACATGATCTTATAAAGTTTAAGTAAAAAACAATTAAAAACAAAATCCGAGATTTAATTTGACCAAGAACATGTTGAAGGAACCCTTTGACCACCAAGTTTAGAGGGAATAATGCAAGATTAGATGCTTATTAGATAAACATTAAAAATAGAAAAGAAATGTGGGGTCTTGGTCAAAGTACTAGTTTCTCTTATCCAGACAAATTCCTGAAATTATGCTAAAGTTATGTTTCTAAAAATAATATTATTTTTTTAGGTTGGCGAGAGGGGTTTACAACTATCAGGCGGTCAGAAGCAAAGAATAGCGATAGCAAGGGCAATGTTAAAGAATCCGGGGATATTGCTTTTGGATGAGGCAACAAGTGCTTTAGATTCCGAGTCTGAAAAGTTGGTTCAAGAGGCGTTGGATCGATTCATGATTGGGAGGACAACTCTTGTGATTGCTCACCGTCTCTCCACCATACGGAAGGCGGATCTCGTGGTAGTTTTGCAGCAGGGTAGTGTTTTGGAAATGGGAACTCACGATGAGCTTTTTGCAAAGGGCGAAAATGGTACTTATGCTAAGCTCATAAAGATGCAAGAAGTAGCCCATGAAACTGCTATGAATAATGCCAGAAAGAGTAGTGCCAGGTAGTTCATCA
The DNA here is from genome assembly GCA_021014915.2 of Artemisia tridentata subsp. tridentata. Lineage (NCBI taxonomy): Eukaryota > Viridiplantae > Streptophyta > Magnoliopsida > Asterales > Asteraceae > Artemisia > Artemisia tridentata. The sequence continues at coordinate 237,499,896 of CP139503.1, forward strand.
TCCCATATAAAATGCTCACTATTGTTTGACTTTTAATAGTCAATGAGACTTAATTTCAACTTGAAGATAGATTCTGATTCTCTTAAATTCCAAGGAAACTTATCATATATAAAAAAATCCATTAAAATAATAACATGAAATGTTGGATGCTAAGTTCATGGCAAGATTCCTATTAATATTTGTTTTGGTTAAAAATCTGATTGGTCTGACCTCAAAAGTCAAATTTTAGCCTTGCAATTAGGATTTTCTTTATACTTTGACTTTTGAGGGTATGACTTAAGTTCAACTCTAAATTGATATGAAGCTTTAAAATATCTAGTAAAACATAAGCAATTTATTAAAACTAATAAGAATACAGTGATTTTTTTTACTTAGCATTTGTAAAAAAGTTCATATCTAATAATTATCTTGTTAACAAAAGGTTAATTTGACATTAAAAGTTAAATAGTATCGTCTGGGATCTGGATATGTTTACTTATGGTGTTTATTTGTCGTCTAGGCCTTCTAGTGCAAGGAATTCAGTAAGTTCACCTATAATTACCCGCAACTCATCTTACGGGCGATCACCATACTCCCGACGATTGTCAGACTTTTCAACATCAGACTTTAGTCTATCAATCGAAGGTGGATACCCTAGTTACCGTCACGAGAAGCTTCCGTTTAAGATGCAAGCAAGTTCCTTTTGGCGCCTCGCAAAAATGAACTCACCTGAATGGACATATGCGTTGATCGGGTCTGTAGGGTCTGTTATTTGTGGGTCCCTTAGCGCTTTTTTTGCCTACGTCCTCAGTGCTGTCCTCAGTGTGTACTACAACCAAGACCATGCCTACATGATAAGAGAAATCGGGAAATACTGTTATTTGTTAATCGGGGTCTCATCGGCTGCGCTCATTTTCAACACTCTGCAGCATTTCTTCTGGGATGTGGTTGGAGAAAATTTGACTAAACGGGTTCGAGAGAAAATGTTAGCTGCAGTGTTGAGAAATGAAATGGCGTGGTTTGATCAGGAGGAGAATGAGAGCTCGAGAATTGCTGCTAGGCTGTCTCTCGATGCTAACAATGTCCGTTCAGCAATTGGAGATCGGATTTCAGTGATTATGCAGAATTCCGCACTCATGTTGGTTGCCTGCACGGCCGGTTTTGTTCTTCAGTGGCGCCTTGCTCTTGTGCTTGTTGCTGTTTTCCCTCTGGTGGTTGCAGCTACTGTTTTGCAGGTCTGTTTTATCACTTTGCTTAGCTGCGGGCGTATAGGCTTAAGGCTTGTATTATTCATTTCTTACGGTTTAATGTTTTCTTATATGTTTCTATGACAGAAAATGTTTATGCAAGGATTTTCGGGTGATCTAGAAGGTGCTCATGCGAAAGCAACACAGTTAGCAGGAGAAGCAGTGGCCAATATGAGAACTGTGGCGGCATTCAACTCTGAGGGAAAAATTGTTAACCTTTTTACAAAGAGTCTCGAGAAGCCATTACGAAGATGTTTCTGGAAGGGGCAGATAGCCGGGAGTGGATTTGGTATTGCTCAGTTTTTGTTGTATGCTTCTTATGCCCTCGGCCTTTGGTACGCGTCTTGGCTTGTTAAACACGGTATCTCCGATTTCTCGAAGACGATACGGGTGTTTATGGTTCTTATGGTCTCAGCCAATGGTGCAGCTGAAACACTAACTCTAGCTCCTGATTTCATCAAGGGCGGTCGAGCAATGAAGTCAGTTTTCGATCTACTTGACCGGAAAACCGAGATTGAGCCCGATGAGATAGACACAATACCAGTTCCCGACCGTCTTCGAGGTGAAATCGAACTCAAACATGTCGATTTTTCTTACCCGTCTCGTCCAGATATGTTGGTTTTTCGTGACCTTTGTCTTCGGGCTCGGGCTGGAAAAACTCTTGCCTTAGTGGGCCCAAGTGGTTGCGGGAAAAGCTCGGTAGTTGCACTTATACAAAGATTCTATGAACCATCATCAGGGCGTGTGTTTATTGATGGTAAAGATATAAGAAAATATAACCTAAAGTCGTTAAGACAACACATTGCCGTGGTCCCGCAAGAACCATGTCTATTTGCCACAACTATTTATGAGAACATTGCTTACGGACACGAGTCAGCAACTGAGGCCGAGATCATCGAAGCAGCCACACTCGCCAATGCTCACAAATTTATATCTGCTTTACCGGATGGCTATAAAACATTTGTCGGGGAAAGAGGAGTTCAACTCTCGGGAGGTCAAAAGCAAAGGGTCGCAATTGCACGAGCCTTTTTAAGAAAGGCTGAGGTGATGCTGCTAGACGAAGCAACAAGTGCACTTGATGCAGAGTCCGAAAAGTGTATCCAAGAGGCTCTTGAGCGTATCTGCTTAGGGAAAACGACTATTGTTGTAGCACATAGGCTATCGACTATAAGAAATGCTCACGCCATTGCAGTTATTGATGATGGGAAAGTGGCCGAACAAGGATCCCACTCGCATTTGTTGAAGAACCATCCAGATGGGTTATACGCGAAAATGATACAGTTGCAAAGATTTTCGCACGGGGAGGCTGTGAGTATGGCCTCAGGGGGTTCGGGTTCGAGTTCTAAACGTCAGATAGATGGATAGTTGATTAAAAGTCACATTTAAACTATACAAAAACTTGAATTTTTGAATATTATTGGTTTATATCATTTGGTATAGTAAAGCAATATTAATAGTGATGGTATGTGTGTATTATCTGGTGACTATAACATGGTACGTTTTCAGTTTAAAACTAAAAAGTGCGAGATGGTATGTTTTAAAAAAGTGCGAGATGGTATGTTTTAAGTCATTAACCACTCTCTTTACATACCTAATACAACTAGGATACTTAAGTCCAAAAACAATTGGCGTGACCTTAAAAACATGTTTTTGGAGTAGATTTAGGCATAAATAGGTATAAGTTAGTTTTTCTTTAGTAGCTGATTGCCATTAAACATCGTGGGTTAAGGTCACACCGGTTATTTCTAACAAAGGGTTGTTTTCGGTTGTTGGTGTTCAAACACTTTGAGGTTTTTGTTTTTACTTTTCCCTATTCACAGCTTAGTCGGATGTGTGATCGGAGTTGTTTTGTTTGCGGTTCAGGCGGGTTACGTTTTAGATATTGGCGTCGTGGTCGGTTTGTAACCTTTTGCATGCTTTCCATATGTTATTGCCCTTAGTGGCATTGTGTTTAGCGGCTTTGGACGTATGGGTTTTTACCTTAATGTGTTGGGACTATTATCATTTTCAGCCGTCTTTGTTGGAGTAGTTGTAAGTTTTAAAGTCAGGAATGGAAGTGTAGAATCGGTTTGGTTAGTAGGTCGGTAGTCATTCATGATTCCCACACAGTTATAACAAGACTAATCCTAAATCCTTTGTGCAAAACAGTGAATGACTCTCACAAGCACTTGTTCTTTGAATGTGTATATTCTAAGTCAATATGGGAAGAATTAAATGTGAAAATGGAGAATAAGGGGATGTCTAATTCTTGGGACAACCTGATTGAGCAGTATGCAATGGGTCCATGTGATAATACTATAAGCAGTGTGCTTAAAAGGATAGGTCTAGCCACAGTGGTCTACCATATTTGGAAGGAGAGAAATGCAAGACTGTTTACTGGTGCAGTTATTGACAAGAACAGCCTGTATTAAACGTGTATATGGATAAAGTTCCAAGTAGATAATCACAAATCAATTAGTTGTAATTAGCCTTGATTTATGGGTGATTGCTATTTACCCAAAATAGCCTTGTATGGAATCTATATGTACTCTATTGTTTTCTATGGAATACACACAACAATTATCTCAAACTAATATGGTATCAGGCCAATCAAAGTCTTCTCCTTTTTTCTCTCAATAATCACCGGATATCCTCTCTCCCCTCTCTTCAATTCTGCCGCCTCCTTCAACACCAAATCGGCACCAATGGCCGTAGATGGCATCCTTCCTGCCTCTCACTCATCCGAAATCAAAGGTAACACTAATTATCAAACTAAAAAATCTCAAAGTCTACCTCCATTCTGTAATTATTTCAACAAAGGAATATGCAAGTTTGGTGATCATTTATACATGATCACCGTAACCGGTCGGGTTTGCACTCGAAAAATAAAACAGAAATACCTACTAGTCGCATACCTGGTAACTCGTTAATTGGCCAAACTCAAGTTTCTTGGGCACCCCCTGGATTTTACCATAACCGCTTAGCCAAACAAGCCTCCCAACCCATTTATCCCTCTCGTTTGGGACACCAGACTACACCCTTGTATCACCAACAGGTTTATACAACTTCTCTGCCCCACTACCACACACCAGCAGCCCAACAACTTTTAACAACCCAACATCTTTATACACCTCAGGCCCAAATTTTATACCAGGCCCAACAGGCTCAACAGCCTTTTATCTCAACTCAGCCAACGCAACAGCCTCACGCTAACAGTATACTTGGTCCCGCACCCGCCTCATACCCGTCTCAAGCTACTTCACTTCCTAGTGCTTTTAGCACTATGACTTTGCAAGACCCAACTTGGAACATGGATACAGGTGCATCATCTCATTTAAATTCTAGTACAAGCAATTTAAGTACCATTTTTAATAAGCGTTTATTCCCATCTGTACACGTTGGTGACGGTAATTCTATTCCCGTCACCAATACCGGCCATAGCATTATTCCTTCCCTCCATCGCCCTTTACATCTCCATAATGTACTTGTCACTCCTAACATAATTAAAAATCTCATTTCTGTTCGTCAGTTTACTAGGGATAATAACTGCACTATTGAATTTGACGCTTATGGTTTTTTCTGTGAAAGATTTCTTGACTCGCCACATCCTTCTTCGATGTGACAGTTCGGGCGATCTCTATCTAGTTACCAAACCGTCAATTATCCCTACTGCTTTTCTCTCGACAAGTCCCTCCACGTGGCATCAACGTCTCGGTCATCCCGGTGACAATGTACTACGGTCTTTGGTTTCTCGTAAATATATTTCATGTAATAAAGACAAAAACTCCACACATGTTTGTCATGCCTGCCAACTCGGCAAACATGTGAAGCTTCCTTTCTACAGTTCGGATTCTGTTGTTGAACATTGTTTCGATATTATTCATTCTGATATGTGGACTTCTCCTATTGTTAGTTCCGGTGGTTTTAAATATTATGTTCTTTTTCTCGATCATTTCTCTCATTACTTGTGGATTTATCCCCTTCGTAACAAATCTGACATGTTTGATAAGTTTTTGCATTTTCGCACTTATGTTAAAAATCAATTTAAATGTGAAATAAAAAGTTTCCAATGTGATCATGGTGGTGAGTTCGATAATAACCGACTCCGCACACTTTTTGCTAATAATGGTATTCAACCTAGATTTTCTTGCCCAAAAACCTCTCAACAAAATGGCAAGGCGGAAAGAATGATCCGCACAATAAATAACGTCATCCGTACCCTTCTTTTTCAAGCACATCTACCACCTACCTTTTGGGTCGAGGCCCTCCACATGGCCACATATCTCCTCAACCTTCTACCCTCAAGCGCCATAAACAATGAAATCCCCTACACAAAACTTTTCCAAAAAGAACCCGACTACTCCCGTTTACGCATATTTGGGTGCCTTTGTTATCCTCACCTTCACTCACCTCACAAACTTGCGCCACGAGCAACCCCGTGTATTTTCTTGGGATTTCCCGCATATCATCGTGGTTATCGTTGCCTAGACCTTGAAACCAACAAAATTATTCTCTCTAGACATGTCACCTTCGATGAAACACAATTTCCCTACCGCTCCATGACAACCACATCTCCACCCTCATACACGTTTTTAGAACCCACACCTTCCCCTCTCCTCCACCAAATTCTTACTAATCCCGTCACCCCTCCTCTAAATCATCCATCTAACGAATCTCACAACCACAATCAACCCAATTCACCACACCCTAACCAGGCTCAAAACCAAGAACAAACCTCTCCACAATCGGTAACAACCCAAAGCCCACTACCGCAACAACCCAACACTTCCCAAACACAACCCAATAATGAACCAACAACCTCGGCCCAATCCCCACAGCCCACTAACGAACCCACCCGAACTCACCGCATGGTTACTCGGTCTCAATCAGGCATTGTCAAACCTATTGATCGTTTATCTTTACACACGTCTCCCATTTCTCCTATACCTAAATCCCCGTTCGCTGCTTTAAAAGACCCTCAATGGTGTAATGCTATGTATGATGAGTATAATGCGTTAGTTAAAAATGGTACTTGGGTTCTTGTACCCAGGCCCTCTGGTGTTAATATGATTCGCTCTATGTGGTTATTCAAGCATAAATTTCATGCTGACGGGACTTTGAGCCGCTATAAGGCTCGTTTGGTTGCTAATGGTAGTAGTCAGCAACTTGGTATTGACTGTGATGAGACTTTTAGTCCGGTTGTTAAACCGGCTACCATCCATACTGTTCTCAGTCTTGCAGTGTCCCGCAAGTGGCCTATTCATCAGCTTGACGTTAATAATGCATTTCTTAATGGTGATTTATCTGAGACTGTCTATATGCATCAGCCGCCAGGATTTGTGGATTCTCGGTACCCTCATCATGTTTTTCTTCTACAGAGATCTTTATATGGACTAAAGCAAGCACCTCGTGCTTGGTTTCAGAGGTTTGCAGGTTATGCCACACGAGTCGGGTTTTACCACAGTCGATGTGATTCTTCATTATTTATTCTTCGACAGGGTTCTCAGGTTGCTTATTTACTTATCTATGTGGATGATATTATCCTTACAGCTTCTTCTACAGCTCTTCTTCAGCAGATCATTGCATCCTTACACAGTGAGTTTGACATGACTGATCTCGGGGCACTTAATTATTTTCTTGGTATCTCTGCTACTCGTCATTCTACAGGATTGTTTCTATCTCAGAAGAAGTATGCTCTTCAGCTTCTTGAGCGTGCTCACATGTCCAACTGTAACCCTTCTAGAACACCGGTTGATACAGACTCCAAATTGGGTCCCGACGGTGTTCCAGTTCAGGATCCTACCTTATATCGCAGCCTTGCAGGTGGTCTTCAATATCTCACATTTACACGACCAGATCTATCTTATGCAGTGCAGCAGATTTGTCTTTACATGCACGATCCCCGCGAGCCTCATTTAGCTGCTCTTAAACGTATCTTACGATATGTTCGGGGGAATTTGGATTTTGGTCTTCACTTATATTCATCTTCTACCACTTCCCTTGTTGGATATACAGATGCAGATTGGGCGGGTTGCCCATCTACACGCCGATCTACTTCGGGATACTGTGTTTTTCTGGGCGATAATCTACTTTCTTGGTCTTCCAAGCGACAACACACCATCTCTCGTTCTAGTGCCGAAGCCGAGTACCGGGGTGTTGCTAATGTTGTAGCTGAGACTGCATGGCTTCGTAACCTTCTTCGTGAGCTGCATTCTCCTCTTTCTACTGCCACTCTAGTCTACTGTGATAATGTTAGTGCCATCTATTTGTCTGCCAACCCTGTTCAACATCAACGGACCAAACATATTGAGATTGATATACACTTTGTCCGTGACATGGTTACTGCCGGTCAGGTTCGTGTTCTCCATGTACCCTTTCGTTATCAGTACGCAGATATCTTCACCAAGGGACTTCCTTCAGCCTTATTTGAAGATTTTAGATCCAGTTTGAGCGTCCGACTTCCTCCCGCTCCAACTGCGGGGGAGTATTAAACGTGTATATGGATAAAGTTCCAAGTAGATAATCACAAATCAATTAGTTGTAATTAGCCTTGATTTATGGGTGATTGCTATTTACCCAAAATAGCCTTGTATGGAATCTATACGTACTCTACTGTTTTCTATGGAATACACACAACAATTATCTCAAACTAATAGCCTGTTGAAGATCATTGAGGGTAATATAAGGCTACAATTGAAAAGCTTAAAAGTCAAAAAATCTATTCAAGTGATGAAAGTTGCTCAGAGATGGAATATAGAGATGAATATTGTTAACAAGTGAAGTGCAGTCTAATGTAACAGTCTTTAAAAGGGCTGTTTGGAATAAGGAGTTTGAGCTTATAAATTCTTTAGTGGTATATCTGAGGGCCTTGTAACTTGTGGCTGTAGGAAAGGGTGGCTGGATATCCAAATTACTATCATTAGGGGTGCTTGGAGTGGCAACTGATGGGAGTTCTTTGCTCTGTCCAGGTCAGCCTAGTACACAATCACATAAAGTAGGTTTCCAGAGACAATGGTGGAGTGCCAGCCTGATGATGCCCAGCTGTTAGCTCTTCCATGGTGGGGTGTTTGGGAGAGCTAATGATTGGGAAATGTAGTCAAGGTGGGATGTATCCTTGGGCAACTCTTTGCATGGTGAGTGATGCCTGAAAAGGAAATGTAGCTCTTTGCATTAGAGACCCAATGGAACAGGAGTTTTGATCCATTTCTTGATGATGCCCTGGATAAGAGCCTCTGATCTTAGTTATATGGGCTATAAGTAAGATCAGGTAGGGTGTTTGTCTAGTGGAAATGTAGTCAAAGATTGGATATTTCTCCATGGTTGCCTAGATGATAGCACAATGTGTATGCTATGTCTAGAAGAATAGTGAACTTTGAATCAGCTTTAATTCCTGAATTGTAATATAGAATTGGATTGTATTTCTGTTTTGTATCAACAATTTGAGCATGTTCAAATTGGCTGTGTTGGTATCTTGTAATTTGCTGATTTATTCAATACAAGTTCACTGTTTCAGGAAAAAAAAAAAGACTAATCCTAAATGTGGCCAAACTGTATAGCCGATCCACAATAATGCTTATGTACGTAAGCTCTTTGTAATTCTCAATCTAGCCTTTTGGTAGCTTTTAATAATATTAAAAAAAATGCAAAATTTGATTTGTTAGGTAATTTAGAGAAAGATAAATACCCAAAAGTTCTTAGTAAATGCAAAACAACCAAATATCTAGAATAATTTTGTCTAACTGAAAATAGACTAGTGATAATACCTCGTGCACGCATGAGTTTTACATAAATTTTCATTATGATAATATCGATTAATATTTATGATATTTTGAAACTACTATTAATAAGTAGTTTCATAAATGTATTTATTTTCATATTATAGTAACCAGTGCTTTAATTTTGATATTTATTTTCCTATTAATAATAATTTTAGTCGTATTAGTTTTTAACACCGTCCATACTTTTCTATAACATTATATAAAACATTTAATATTTATGTAGCTATAATATCCATGTACAAACAGGTTTGTACATCATTTTGTATTAATAGCGATTAATACCCGTGCTTTAAGTTTAATATTTCCTCGTTAATAATAATTTTAGTCGTATTAAATTTTTAAACCCGTCTATACACGGGTTAAACTTATAAAGAAGAAGAACATGAGTCGTTTTTGAATAACATGAGTACTTCACAATCATATGTACAATCTCGTGTATTGATTTACATATCATAGTAACTTGTGCAGTTATTTGATATTTATAATCTTGTGCATACACATTAATTTAATCTATAATGATAATAATATTTATAACATAAAAGTTGTGTTTTTTTTACAAAAATAATAATCTAAGAGATATAAAGTATAAGGGGTATTTGTTGAATTTACAAAAGTTATTAAAAAGCATGGAATAGATAAGTTATATAATTTATTTAAGGGCAAATGACACAAAAAAGCACTAAAATTGGGGTCATTTTTCAATCAGGATACTCTTCTTTTTTTCTTGCATAAAAAGGCGCCCAACAAAAATTTTCAGCCGATTTAGGGTTTTTAATAACTTTCGTTAACCCACTTCGTTAGTGAATTACATGTTCGGTCCTTGAATTCGTATAATTATTACATGTTTGGTCCTTGAAAAAAAAATCAAATTTTTTTTTCAATTTTTTTTTGAAAATTTTTTTCTATAATTTTTTTTTTTGAAATTTTGTCCTAATTTTTTTTTTCTAAATTTTTTTTTCCTAAATTTTTTTTTCTAAAATTTTTTCGAAAAAAAATTTTAGAAAACAAAATTTCGAAAAAAAAGTTATAGAAATAAATTTTTCAAAAAAAAAAATAAATAAATAAATAAATTCAAGGACCAAACATGTAATTCACTAACGAAATGGTTTAACGAAAGATAGTAAAAAACCTAAATCGGCTGAAAATTTTTGTTGGACGCCTTTTTATGCAAGAAAAAAAGAAGAGTACTGTAATTGGAAACGGACCATAAGTTTAGTGCCTTTTTGTGCCATTTGCCGTTTATTTAAAATTAAACAACTAATTTTTAATTTTTTTTTATTATTATTATTTTAGTTTTCTTTTTATAAAATTGACACCTATAGTTTTATACACTACTCATTTTTGGCTATACACGATTATTTTTAAGTGTAACAAAGAAAAGTTTAATTTTGACTTTCAATTAACTAATACCAACTGGGTTAGTTCAGTTGACCACGAAAGGTGAATTTGGGGAGGTTGTTATCACATGCGAGAGGTCTCAGGCTTGAGTCTCTCCGTAGGGGTTTTCCTTCAAGGTGGAATCTGTGAGGTTCTGCCTCATAGATGCGTCGATTCGAGGCTGTCAAATACCACCTTCTGGGTATGTACTATGAAATCGAATCACTAATTACTATTCGAGGTTGGCTGGGACTACCTTCTGGGTAAGTAATGTAGAATCGAATAACTAACTTAGTATTGTACTAACTTGCCGTTCAAAAAAAAAAAACTAATAATAATGCTTTATTTCGCTTACGTGACAAAATGATTCACTCTCACTCAATTTCAATTATTCAAACATTAATTTTCCACCTTTTCAAAATCTCTTTTATTATACAAGAGATAGTCTTTCGTTTCTATGGTGAATGGTCGTCGTGTTAGTTCTAAAGCTATTATTTAATTTATATTTTTATAAATAGGGTGCGAAGTCAAAATCAAAGCAACAAAATGAGAAGTGTACCAAGGGACAAGTAGGCCCCGGAGAGTGATCAATTATTAGAAGCGTGCAACTTTGTTTCTCGTAAATTTTCCACTGCAGTTGCCCCAAAATTCACACACACGCATTCTTGCTTCTATTAAGTTTCCATATATATCAAGCTTTGCAACTTCATTTATGTTTCAAAGTGAAATTGGCTCATTATTGTGAGTATGTAAATCTGCGTCACCATTCTTTTTTTAAATCAAGTTAATTACTTTAAACCAACCACACCACCATCAAATACTTCTTTGTCAAAAATTAGATGTCCATGTTTCATCCCGTGTAGAGCTTTACATATGCACTTTGCCTATATTCCTTGTGCTATACTTTTTATTCCTAAGACTAGTAGCAATGGTGAGTGACTGAGTGGTGACCAATATAGTCACCGTCAACTTAGCGTCACATCAATTTTTCACTCCAACACTAAACACCCATAATAAAGAGTAACGACCACCACCAAATGCCCTTATTAAAGACAATAATATTTCTGTTTGTGTTTGTGTCTCACAAGTCGGTGGTCACCACCACCGGTTCAATCTCAAAAACCCGCTACCACACGTCATGGTGGCGGTGTAACAGCGTTTTACGCATAACCATCGACGGAGCTTGAACTATTTTTGTTGGAATGGCCAAAATAGATTTATTTTCTATACAAGGGCCAAAACATGTAAATTGTTCTATGTTAAAATTTTATCTATGCAAAATAAATTTTTGAGGGGAACAACTCCACCCTGCCCTTGAGAAGTTCCGTCCTTGCGCATAACGGGGTGGGGGAGGACGTGTTGTCCAACACCTTATTACGTCTAGTCTAAGAAAGTTGTCCAACTTACTAGAAAATTACTCTAAACAACTTAGTTATGTCGTTTGTTTTTTCAGAGCTTTTACCTCTTCATCTGCAAACCATGTCTGCAGAAGAAGAGGTACATCTAAAGCTCTTCATCTGTAAGAAGAAGACCGTTTGTTTTTTGTGCTATTGAAGTACTTCTTTCCTTTTTTTTTTCTTTTTTTTTTTTTTTTTTTTTTTTTCCACTAGTATTTTTTGTGCAATTGAAGTAGATAAGTTTTCGTCCGTTTTATACGTTATCATCCGTTTTATACGTTTTTGTTCATTTTTTTACGTTTTTGAACGTTTTCAACGCTTTCGACCCTTTTTTTACACTTTCGTCTGTTTTTTTACGTTTTCGACCTTGTTTTACGTTTTCGTCTTTTTTTTACGTTTTCGTTTGTTTTTTTTATACATTTTAGTCCGTTTTCGTTCGCGTTTTTTACGTTTTCGTTCGCGTTTTTTACGCTTTCGTTCGCGTTTTCGTCCGTTTTTTTACGTTTTCGATCGTTTTATTACGGTTTGTCCATTTTTTAGGTTTGCGACCGGTTTTTACACGTTTTCGTTTATTTTTTTACGTTTTTGACCATTTTCTTACGTTTTCATCTGTTTCATCCATTTTTTTACGTAAGAAATGCACAATAACGTACAAAAACGTAAAAATACTTACGAAATCATATGAAAATGGACGAAAACGTAAAAAATGAACAAAAACGTAATAAAACAAACAAAAACGTAAAAACACAGACGAAAATGTAAAAAACACGGTCGAAAACGTAAAAAAACAGACGAAAACGTAAAAAACGGATGAAAACGTAGAAAAACAGACGAAAACGTACAGAAACAGACGAAAACGTTAAAAAATAGACGAAAACGTAAAAAAACTCAAACGTAAAAAATAAAAAACGTAAAAAAAACACGCGAAAAACGTAAAAAAACGGACGAAAAACTAAAAAAATGTAAAAAACGTAAAAAACGCACGACACATAAAAAACAGCCAAAAACGTAAAAAACAGACGAAAACGTAAAAAATGGTCGAAAACGTAAAAAACAGACGAAAACGTAAAAAAACATACGAAAACATAAAAAAACTGACGAAAACGTAAAAAAACAGACGAAAACGTAATAAAATGGACGAAAATGTAAAAAAAAAATGAAAATGTAAAAACGGATGAGAACGTAGAAAAATAGACGAAAACGTAAAAAAAACAGATGAAAACCCAAAAAAAAGGCGAAAACGTAAAAAAAACGTAGAAAACGTAAAAAACGGATGACAACCTCGAAAAAGAGACGAAAACGTGAAAAAACAGACGAAAACGTAAAAAAAGGGTCGAAAGCGTGGAAAACGTACCAAAACGTAAAAAAAAATGAACGAAAACGTATAAAACGGATGATACCGTATAAAACGTGCGAAAACTTATCTTTGAAATTCCGTATTTTAAGCGATTGCTTGTTTCACACTCAACATTTTATTATCATTTGACAAAAGGGTTTATATTCTCGAATCACAAAACAATAGTTAAAAAAAAAAAAAAAAAAAAAAAAAAAAAAAAAAAAAAAAAATGTCTTCTACCATGCAGATGAAGGTGTCGTTTGTTTTTTCAGAACTTTTACCTCTTCATCTGCAAACCATGTCTGCAGAAGAAGAGGTACATCTAAAGCTCTTCATCTGCAAGAAGAAGACCGTTTGTTTTTTGTGCTATTGAAGTACCTTTTTTTTTTTTTTTTTTTTTTTTTTTTTTTTCACTAGTATTTTTTGTGCTATTGAAGTAGATAAGTTTTCGTCCGTTTTATACGTTATCATCTGTTTTATACGTTTTTGTTCCTTTTTTTATGTTTTTGAACGTTTTCAACGCTTTCGACCCTTTTTTTACACTTTCGTCTGTTTTTTTACGTTTTCGTCTCTTTTTCTACGTTGTCATCCGTTTTTCACGTTTTCTACGTTTTTTTACGTTTTCATCCTTTTTTTTACGTTTTCGTCTGTTTTTTTACGTTTTCGTCAATTTTTCTACGTTCTCATCCGTTTTTACGTTATCGTCTGTTTTTTTTACATTTTCGTCCATTTTATTACGTTTTCGTATTTTTTTTACGTGTTCGTATGTTTTTTTTACGTTTTCGTCTGTTTTTTTATGTTTTCGTATGTATTTTTACGTTTTCGTCCGTTTTTTTACGTTTTCGATCGTTTTTAACGTTTTCGTCTGTTTTTTACGTTTTTGACTGTTTTTTCTGTTTCGTGCCTTTTTTACGTTTTTTAATTTTATTTAGTTTTTCGTCCGTTTTTATACGTTTTCGTGTGCTTTTTTACGCTTTTGTTTATTTTTTACGTTTTGACTTTTTTTTACGTTTTTTACGTTTTCCTATATTTTTTTACGTTTTCGTCTGTTTTTTACGTTTTCGTCTATTTTTCTACGTTTTCATCCGTTTTTTACGTTTTCGTCTGTCTTTTTACATTTTCATCTATTTTTGACGTTTTTGTCCGTGTTTTTTACATTTTCGTCAGTGTTTTTACGTTTTCGTCTGTTTTATTACGTTTTCATTCATGTTTTACGTTTTCATCCATTTTCATATGATTTCGTAAGTATTTTTACGTTTTTGTACGTTATTGTACATTTCTTACGTAAGAAAATGGACGAAACAGATGAAAACGTAAGAAAATGGTCGAAAACGTAAAAACATGGACGAAAACGTGTAAAAACCGGTCGCAAACCTAAAAAATGGACAAAAACGTAAAAAAATGGACGAAAATGTAAAAAAAGGACGAAAATGGACTAAAAAGTAAAAAAAACAGACGTAAACATAAAAAAAAGACGAAAACGTAAAACAAGGTCGAAAATGTAAAAAATAAACGAAAACGTAAAAAGATCAAAAACGTAAAAAAAACGTAGAAAAACTGACAAAATCATTAAAAACGATCGAAAACGTAAAAAAACGGACGAAAACGGACTGAACGTAAAAAAACAGACAAAAGCATAAAAAACAGGCAAAAACGTAAAAAAAGGAGCGAAAACGTAAAAAAAGGGTCAAAAACGTAAAAACGGACGAAAACGGACTGAACGTAAAAAAAATAGACGAAGACGTAAAAAACAGAAGAAAACGTAAAAAAAGGTCGAAAACGTAAAAAAGGGGCGAAAACATAAGAAAACGGACAAAAACGTAAGAAAACGTAAAAAAACTGACAAAAACGTAAAAAGAATTACCAAAAATAAAAATAAAAATGGTCGAAAACGTAAAGAAACGGACGAAAATGTTAAAAAAACAGATAAAAACGTAAAAAAACGGACGAAATCGTTAAAAAATAGACGAAATCGGACTAAAACGTAAAAAAAACTAACGAATACGTAAAATAACAGATGAAAACGTAAAAAAAGGGACGAAAACGTAAAAAACAGATGAAAACGTAAAAAACAGATGAAAACGTAAAAAACAGACGAAAACGTAAAAAAAATGGACGAAAATGGACTGAACGTAAAAAAAAAACAGACGAAAACGTAAAAAACAGGCGAAAACGTAAAAAAAACGGTCAAAAACGTAAAAAAAGGGATGAAAATGGACTGAAAGTAAAAAAAACGGACGAACACGTAAAAAACAGAAGAAAACGTAAAAAAACAGGCGAAAACGTAAAAAATGGGTCGAAAACGTAAAAATGGGACGAAAGCATAAGAAAACAGACGAAAACGTAAGAAAAAGATCGAAAACGTAAAAAAACTGAAAAAAACGTAAAAAGAATTACCAAAAAAAAAAAGGCGAAAACGTAAAAAACGGTCGGTCGAAAACGTAAAAAAACTGTCGAAAACGTAAAAAGCGGTTGAAAACATAAAAAAACGGTCGAAAACGTAAAAAAAGAGACAAAAACGTAAAAAAACAGACGAAAACTTTAAAAAACAGACGAAATCGGACTAAAACGTAAAAAAATGACGAAAACGTAAAAAACAGACGAAAACGTAAAAAAACTAACGAAAACGTAAAAAACATACAAAAACGTACAAAAAACGGACGAAAACGTAAAAAAGGCATAAAAACTGACGAAAACGTACAAAAACGGATATTGTGAAGGAGATGTAAGGTTTGTGAAAGAAGAGGTAAAAAGTGAAAGATAATGTCTGAAATTTAGAAGAGAAAAGAAGTGAAAAGAAGCATTTATATCTGCGAAAAACAAACATAAACCTCTGCCCTCCCGCAGACGAAAGAAGTGAAAAGAGGGAAAAAGTGCTTATTGGGAAAAAAAAAACGACTCTAAACAAGTTAGTTAACTCATGCATGCTGTATTACTATTGCTGTTTGAAAGACTACATTTTACATTTGTTTGTTATATGTGGAGGAACTTTTTCTATAATGATGTAAAAAATAATAATAAATAATGTTATACAATGCTGAACATCAACTTAAATTCCACATCCAAAAACAACAAAAGTTGAGTAGTTATTAACATATTTTCATCGTAGAAAAATCTTACGACTCGCTTGCCTTGTGTGCAATTGTGTTACATAAAGTCATATATAAGGAAAGTACCCATTGCGAAAAGTCTTTAGCAAGTTTGTGTTACAATCATATATAGTAGTCGTTGTAAGATCCCACGGATGATCTGAGCATGTGAAAGCCGTCCCTCTACACGTAACACGTAGGGCTCACCGAAAAGACCTAGAAATATGACTATTTTCCACATGAAAGATAAACACACCAATGGGATTTAATTTTAGCATTGAATAAAACCACTTAGAAAGTAATAGGAACATAATTATTAAAGATATCTATAGGTTCCGTGTGGTGCTAGCAATAACATATAATGGTGATCGCAACTGCTTGGATGGTGAGTGTGAGCAGACGAATCATGAGCATTATAGCCATGGTGGGGAATGGAAACATTCATTATCAAACTTTCTTTATCAACACAACTTAGATATTTCTTATGCTTACTTCATTGCTATCATATGACATCTACAAACGATAATTAATTTCAAGAAATGGTGTATAATTTCTTGAATAAAGGTTCTAAGTATAGCACATTTGTGGACCACAAATTTCAAATCTTGTGCATTTGTAAAAAGTGAAACAAAAAAGCAAGCAAGCAATACCTTTTCTGCGTTTTCTGCAAGAAAGAGTAATACATTTTGCAAAGCAAGCAATTCAGACAAAAAAGCTAGGTAAAATGCATCTACATGATCAAGGTTTGTCAAAAATGGTTCCACAGTATAGTGTTCATCAATTCATTGTTAACATCCAAAACACCATTCGTCGTTCAAGCCCCTCAATTGGCATCTTATTATTTGTTAATATCTAAACTCTGGCTCTCACTTTACTTGCCGTTTCACTAACTAATGAATCATATGTAGATTTTGGTATACCTACTGAATCTAGTTCTAATGAACTAAATAAGGATCAAAGTAAAGAAAGCATATAACATATTTCCATTGCCAAATAAAGTTAAGAAAATGCAGTGTATTTTTTCATATAACGATATTTGAGATAAAATTTTGAGTTGCCACTTTTCATTGTTAAAAAATTATTAATGAGATGATTGGAAATCCATAGGATCAGGCGATCAGCTAGTCCATCTCATTTTTTCCCCATACAAGAAAACATTTGGCGTTTGATAATCGTCTAAGACTGCAGTTAAACTTTGTGGCTAGTATAGGTTCTGCAGTTACCGTGTGAACTATTTGATATGAACGCTTCTCTAGTTCAAAACTATTCAGATAACATCATGTGACGCTTTACCCTCTCATTAATCCTTGAAAATTTACACATTCCATCCTTGACCAATTGCAGCAGTCAAACTGTCAAAGTATCAAAGAAGAAAGCCTGAAACCAGGTAGCCCATACCATATTAACAAAATCAACCCTGAAGACCCAAAGGCCCAATGCGCCTGATGGAGCAAAAAGACACTTCTCAGCATAATCAGCTTTAGATTTGGCTAGATGCGTTTTAACTTAGATGTATAAACACCCCAAATTTACTAATTACATATACACCTCCCTTAGTACATTGTATTAGCTTATATAATACTTTGTGCATAAACTGCAACACTACTCAGAAGTGTTATTTGACACGGTTAACAAACGTATCAAAAAAAAAAAGTCTTTGCTACTTTTAAAAAAACCGTGTTAACTAAAATCCATTTGGTACGGTTTTTTATTTCTTTGTCATCTGCTACGGTTTATTTGTAAACCGTACCAAATATTTTTTGCTACGTTTCTTAATAACGTGATAACTGATACTAGTGTACTTTACCACTCATCTCTACACTATACATCTATACTAACGTCCCCATACGATTTCATACTAATGCTCCATTTTGATTAGACGGACGATATTTAAATTCTGTTTTCACTCCATCTCTTTTCACCAGAAGAGTCAATATATAGATTCTAGAAGATCTATGTTCAACATTTTCGAATATGTTACACATTTTATGAATGAACAATCTAACTATAATTAAAAACTGAAAGATAATTTGGATCATTAAGTATATCTTAACGAGAAAGGTACAAAAATGGAAATAGACTAAAATCAAATGTTTCATGTCTTCATGCATGTACTATTACTATTAGCTATTCGACTTCGAATGTAAATAAATTACTTATAACTCAAACATAATTATGATTAACTTTCATGTATTATATTAGAAACAGCTGATAAATATCACATAATAAGAGCATGAAATTGTTTGAATCGTAAAGCTTGAAGATACTCTTTTGACATTTGAAGGTCAAAGATAAATGAATATTGTTTTTAAATGATTCTGTGTCAAAAATCTGTTTCTAGTTTTTGATGCATAAAAGTGTTGGCGAAGACAAAAAGCAAAGCCACTAAGAAGTTTGTTTTGCAAACTATTGTAAATGTCTGAATGTGTATAATTTGAAATATGGAGAAGGAGATGGATGTTATTTTGTGGTGTGACCGTGTAAGTATACCTTGGCTTTTGAAACATCGGGCAAATCATCATATTTCTAGTGACAGTAAGATAAACATCTCTCGGAAAAAGTTAACGAACACAAGCAAATTACGGATTACCTGCTATAAAACAATGATTGGCTCCAATCTGTAAGTAGCTACATGGTACAACGAGTCAATGACCGAGTTTATTAACCAGCATCATATATTGATGCCATTAGTGACCACGTGCGATTCACACAGTCAATGTTACAACTTACAAGTTATATGAGTAAAGAAAGCTAAATATTGGCTCCATTAATTCTAGCAGCAAAAAATGATTGTAACTAAATTGTAATTTATGTGCACTAGCTAACTTTCAAAAATAAGTTGTGCATGCTAGAAACGTAGCATTACATTCTTAACACTGTGTTCCTAAGCGATCATCTAACGTTACACTGCCGTCTGCACTTCAGACTGTAACTTCATAATCTTTGTTGTACTCGAGAAAAGTGTGATTTCTTCAATTCGAATATCTATAGTACTTGAGAAAAGTGTGATTTCATCCCTCCATAACACATGATATACGAATTACGAAACCTAGCCACAACGTTTGTTGTATATATATGCATACTTTGCCTTCCAAAAAAGAGTTTGTTGTAATGACTATGGAAGTAATTGTTCGCAAAGGTACATATATATACTTTGTAAAAATGAGAGTTAAATAAGTACGATTCCGGCCACTATGTGCTTCTAGCTAGCAACAAGATGCATTTTCTCTTTTGAAAAGGTAAATCAGATTTATATTTACCAGATTCTTATAGAAGTTTATAATTTATATAGCATTGTAAGTAAAAATCAAGCACACAACACAAGTTTACGTTTTTACAGAGTCAAAATACGTACATATGTATTTACTTAAATGATCGATGCTATAAATCTCCATTAAATTAGTCATCTTTTTATAATTGAACCTAGGCCAGTAGGCGAACCCGCTGTACCTATTTGTAAAGATGAAGGAAAGATAACTTCCATTGAATCGACAAAACGATTCCAAGCACATTAATCTACATAGTTATAGAAGACGACCAGAATTCAGGAAATCTCACTCAAAGGTGAGGAAATTAGGGACATGAAAAACTGGTGGCCAATCGAGTGACCCACACTTATAGTTCAAAACTTCACTTTGAAGTTATCATAGTACTAATATATATAGTATTGACAATTTGAAAAAACAAAAAAACAACCCCACATACGTGCATGCAATGTCAAGAATCAAACAATATATCAAACCTGCAGAACAAGTTTTTAACTTTTTTTCTTATCATCCAAGGTTTTTAACGGTGTGAGAGGCAAATCTTGATTGTTTTGTTTAACCACAACTAATCAATAGCAATTTCCGTCTCTAAGGCATATTCATTTGAAAGTTTGTTGCTATTGCACATCTTTTAATTAGTTCACATACCAAAATGATATAATGAAGAAAGTCCGTTGCTATTCTATGACTTAATTCATATAGATATAATAGAGGAAGATCATTTCCTCCCACTAAGACAATTTTTTTATGCATTACAACCAATTAAGCATATGTTACAACCATTACAACTACTTAGATTTTAAACAATTACAACTATTTAAGCAAAATGTACAACTAAATTATGCACCGACACAAATACATTGACTAGTCAACACCTAATTAATATAATCCATAAAACACTCATTCAATTAAAGATAACTAATAAATGTCATTACAAAAAAAAAAAAAAAAAAAATTCTGTATAATGTAATAATCTAAACTACATATAATGGAAAAAGACCATTTCCACCATTAAATGCATTAAGACATTCTTTTAAGCATTGCAACCAATTAAACATATGTTACAACCATTACACCTACTTATATTTTAAGCAATTACACCTATTTAAGCAAAATGTACAACTAGATTATCAGATTATGTACCAAAACACAAATATATTGACTGGTCTACACTTAATTAATATAATCAGGGTACCCGCGCGTTGCGGCGGCGGGTACCCTGAAATAAAATTTTCCGGTGAATCATGTATTTTAGTTTATTATGTTCTTTTTGACAATAAATTTATGGATATCAAGAATTTTGTTTAGCTCGTGCCCGTTCGGGCTCGAGCCCGTTTGGCCCGTGCCCGTTCGGGCTTGAGCCCATTTGGCCCGTTGCCCGTTCGGGATTGAATATTTGTATAATGTGCTTTATTATTTATATTAGTGACATTTAATGCAGGAATTGTGTTTAAGTTGGTTGTACAATATGCTTGATAATTTGTATTTCTTATGTAAGGGGTGTTCTAATAACTGCATTAATTGTATTTATTAACCCGTTAATTAATTGTATTTAATGTACATAATGATTTATTTATTGTATTTGATGTTAGTATTTCTATTTTAATTAGTTGTATTTTGAGCTTAAGAACTTGTAAATGTTAGAAAATGTGTTTTAACTACTTGTACTTTTAGCTTTATAACTTGGATTACTTAATTTTAAGAGTTTCCATTATTAGTAGGCCTTAATGCTTTATAATATAGTAATATAATCCATAAAACACACTTTCAATTAAAAATAAACTAATAAATGTCATTGTACAAGCAAAACAAAGTACTACACAAAAAAGAAAAACAATATATATAGAATGTAATAATCACACAAATATTGATTTTTAACATAGATTAAGTGATCCAACCGAAAAACATACATATAAAAAAGTAGATCTAACATGAGAATTTATAAAAAAAAGTTAGATATAGGATGTAGATAATTGGTGGCTCAGACAAATTATATGAGGAAGTGCATGTTAATGAAGAGAGAGGGCAACAAAAAGATTTGATCGTTGGTATTAATGTCGGATGGATAATTAGTGACGGAGTCAAAACGACAATTAGTGGTGAAGGATTTGGGTGTTATTGAATTAGAGAAAATTAGGTTGTTTATCAAATACGTACAACTTGGGCTGTAATGCTACAATGAGTCTTCTATTTAAACAAAAAAGAAATAAAAAAAATAATCAAAAAACAAAAAAACTACTTATATAAATACTCACAAAAACAAACGTTTTCTTTACTGTAAACTTTGACAAAGTTTTATTTTCAATCTTACTTTTGTTTATTTGTTATAGTATAAATTATGTATCAATTATATAGCGCAATATATAATTATGAAAGTTAATTAAGTTCTATTCATATAATTTTAGTCATCAATACTAAACATAAAACATCTTTGCAATGCTTTTAAATAAAAAAATCTTATTTGGTGATTATAATGTGAAATTTTTTATACCGTAATATATGTAATAAGTTTATCACACCGTCTCTTAAAGTTATTGCAAAATAAATTTCTCACCTTCCAAAAGTTATTGTCAAAGAAAATGAAATATCATAAAACATTACTCGATGCAAATTGTAATTACTGAGCACCCGTTTTCGCAGCGCACGGATAACTGCTAGTTAATTTTAAGCGAGTTTCACCTTTTACTGTGTTACTTGGTCTGTTGCAGCCAATAATCTATACGAACATAACCATATCCTGAACAAGAAAATTAAGTCGAAAACCAATAACGCTAATTACTTTTTGGCTCTTGCTCTTATTCTCTTAGGCTCACCATTTGAACACACAAAGAAATATCAAATATGTACAAGGAGATATTTGGCCGGCATATATAATACAAGATGGCATTTTGTCTGCAGATACATCTGCACCTCTATATGTCTCAAACCCCTGAGAGTGTACATGTGTGATCAGGAGTATAGTAACAACTAACAAGTAAGGTGCAGGTGCAAATGCAGATAAAACTGAACAACATCTTGAGAGAACCACCTACACACACGAAGACACAGCAAACACCTTAGATCACACATGTATATAGTTCAAGATTCGGTAATACTATTCTTTTGAGTTAAGTTAACATGTGCGTTTTTTGTGTTTAAATATGTGTATATCTCAAGTGTTTTCAAGGAGTTCAAAAAGATGAAAGCAGGTAACTAGTTTATTAGGCTAGCCACACTCCACCTGAAAACATCGGTCGGTCGAGTGCAACAACCGATTTGGAGATCGGTCGAGTCGAGTGTGGAGGAAAGGGCAAATATCAGTCGAGTTTGATGCAAAGACAATGTCGGTCTATTATTCGACCGACTTTCAAAATGTAAACTTGGCAAATTAAAAAGGGACTTTAAAAGGTTCTTGCTTTTGTTAGTTCATTTAAAGATAGTGTGTCTTTGGTTTGTGTAGTGTGCCGTATATATTGAGGAAAAAGGGAGGTAGATAGAGCTATTTTGGTATTTCCTTTTTGATGACTTTGGACGGCAAAAAGACAAGAAAAGAAATACAAGAGTTTTACATTTTTATAGTATATATCTTAGAGTAATATGGGTTTTCCATGCAAAAGACCTATTTTGTATTTCCTTTTTTACGACGATGATGAATTTTTGTAATGTTTTTATTGTTATTTGAATAATTTACTTAATGTTTTTAATGTTTAATTGAATAATATATGTAATGTTTTTTTTTTTAATGAATTTTAAGTTTTTCGTTTAAAATGTTTGATTAAAAAAAAAATCGGTCATCGACTGTGGCACTTCATGTCTGGTCGCCGGAGAGAGAAAGCTGACGTGGCAGCCGGTGACCCAGGTCACTTTGGTCATCGACTGTGTCTAGCCATAGAGTCAAAGTAATATAATATTGTATTCCATTTTTGTGCATTATTCCGTGTCAAAGTTTTCTCTATGCTTTTTTTTTTTTCCTGTTTTGAGTGTGAAATAAATCTGTGGACCTCTAAGTGATAGAATTATATTATCTTGTCTCGTAGAACTATATAGATACAAAGTTGTCTCTAAATTTGGAAAATATACTAGTACTAGTTTTTTTTGAATTATTTTTTTCATAGAGGCAAATTCCATAGTAAAAATCCTTATTTTTTTTGAACGGATATATATTACTAAAACAAAACTAGCAAGGAGCTAGCTAATTACCAAGGTTGTAAAAATCGCTAGGCGCTAATGAGACGGTCAGGTAGGGCCCAACGATTAATCGGTTAGGTGGAGATTAATCGGATTGTATTTTTTATGCACAAAATTGTAATTTTAGATATTACTAGTATATAATATTATATGTATGAGATAAA
Source organism: Artemisia tridentata subsp. tridentata (assembly GCA_021014915.2). Lineage (NCBI taxonomy): Eukaryota > Viridiplantae > Streptophyta > Magnoliopsida > Asterales > Asteraceae > Artemisia > Artemisia tridentata. The sequence goes on from CP139503.1 coordinate 237,523,675, forward strand.
TATAGTGCATCAAAGTTCAAATATTTCAAGTGTTCAAATATACACATAATACATAATTCTTCAAAGTTTAAAGTCAAACATAGATATTACTCGGTTTGTTGACCTTTTTAAGCGATCTTTGATCGATTTTGTCCGATTAATCGGTTTGTTGACCAATTTTTAAGCGATTTTGTCCGATTAATCCGATCAGACCGATTTTGTCTTATTAATCGGTTTGTTGACCCATTTTTAAGCGATATTTGATCAAACCGATTAAATAGGCCGATTATGATAAATCTAGGCTCTTAGTGACCGATCAGCGATTATGCGCCGATTAATCGGCCGCCTGGGCCGATTTTTACAACAAAGCTAATTACATGGATGATTTTAACCGATCGGTCCAACTACAAATGTTATGACCCCTAAATTTAAGCCAAGAAAACGAATCTATACAAATATTATCAAATATGTCACTTTTTCTCATATGATAAGAGCTAAAAGTGACGCTATTAAGGAACATCTTGCAATAGATATAAATAGTGACTATAAGTTATTAAAACAATTTTACGACGAGTTTTGCTATTTTCGGCAAGATTTGCGGGTTTCCGGCAAGTTTGACCATCGTTGATTGACCATGCTTGACCGATTTACACAAATCGAAAAGGTTAGTGGCCTTGTAGCGCCTAGACGGCGATAAATCGGCCTTGTAGGCTTTTTTTGCAACACTAATCAATACTAAATATAAAACATGTTTGCAATGTTTTTAAATAAATATCTTATTTAGTGATTGGAATGTGAAATTTTTTATACCTTAATATAGTGTAATAGTTATCAAACCATCTCTTAAAATTATTGCAAAATAAAATTTCCGTCTACCAGAAAGTTTTTATCGCAGAAAATGTAATATCAAAAAAACATCATCGCAGCAAATTATACTTACAGGGTAGCGGTGGCGCAACGCACAGGTACCCTCTAAACGGGTTTCACCTTTTACTGTGTTACTTGGTCTGTTGCAGCCAAGAATCTATTCGAACATAACCGTATCATTGAACAAGAAAAGTCAAAAACCAATAACGGTTACCTTTTGGCTCTTCATTTGCATGAACCCCTTTTAGCTTTTATTCTTCTTGGCTCACCATTTGCACACACAAAGAAATATGTACGGAGAGATATTTGGCCGGCATATATAATACAAGATGGCATTTTGTCTGCAGATACATCTGCACCTCTATATGTCTGAAACCCCTGAGAGTGTACATGCGTGGTCAGGAGTATAGTAACAAGTAAGGTGCAGGTGCAAATGCAGATAAAACTGAACAACATCTTGAGAGAACCACCTACACACACAAAGACACACCAAACACCTCAGATCACACATGTATATATAGGGTTCAAGATGCGGTGATACTATTCTTTTGAGTTAAGTTAACATGTGCATTTTTTGTGTTTAAATATGTGTATATCTCAAGTGTTTTCAAGGAGTTCAAAAAGATGAAAGCAGGTAACTAGTTTATTAGAGTCAAAGTAATATAATATTGTACTGGTATTCCATTTTTGTGCATTATTCCGTGTCAAAGTTTTATATGCTTTTTTTTTTTTTTTTTTTTTTTTTTTCTGTTTAAAGTAAGGCTATGCACAATGGTGACGTTAGGCGACATTCATTTTGACTGTCACATTAGTTTTCTCTCTACAGCGACCTTCAATCGACATTTTGACACAGCAGTGACCTTGGGCGACCTTCCTCTTTCTTTTTTTTTCTTTTTTTTCTTCTTTTTTTAAATTCAAAATTTTAAACAACAAATTTAAACTTAATTAATAATAAAGATATTACATAAATAATTCAAATAACATTACAAATAAAACTTCAAATTAAAAAAAAAAAAAAAAAACATTTTTCTTACAAATTCAAACTTATTGGTTATTATAAATAAAAATGACAATAACAATATACATCAAAGGCCTAAAATGTAAATTGATTATTTATAAACAAAAAAATAATAAATAAACATATATGTTTCTTCTTCTTCTTAAATCTACCTGCAAAACAACCAAATAAAAAACACACACTTAAATCAAAAACACACATCATAGTTCAAATTTTTTGTCATTTTGTGAGTTATACACTCGGTCGAATTTTCGACCGAGTTTTGATATTTTTCATTCTACGACCGACAGAGACCAACGTCTTGCAACAGAACGACCGGCGACGACCGATCGGTCGACCGAAGCACGATCGATCCATTATGCATAGCCTAAGTGATAGAATTATATTATCTTATCTCATAGAACTATATAGATAAAAAGTTATCGGTAAATTTGAATAATATACTACTTTTTTTGATTTATTTCTTTCATAAAGGCAAATTCGATAGTAATAAAAATCCTTATTAGTGTCCACATATGTGCAAAAGCTGACAAACATGAAATGAGCTGTAGATCAAGATCAAACCCTATGGTGCCATTCCAAAACGGCACATGTTATAAAAGGGTTATACTATAGAAGCCCCTTATGATGTCAAATAATAGGGGACAAAGAGAATATTCTTTTGACTTTTTAATATAACACAGTTTTCTGTCAGTTTCTATTCCGTATTTCTGACAGTTTTTAGCGTTTGACATATTAAACTTTATATTTTCTGTTCCGTACTTTCAGGTTTATAGTTTTTTGATATAAATAAAAAAATAATAAAAATAATAATTAAAAAAAAAAGAGAAAAAAAAAAAGGGGGGGGCTTGAATAACAAAAATAGAGGTGGCTTGTATAACTTGTCCCGATATTTAAAAAGATCAACCCTATGGCTATCTATTAATTGACTTTATTTTTAGTAGAGTTGCACTTTGTACATATCCATAAATTTTAATACGATATAATCTTCTAGATTAGTATTATTCTTTACAGAATTTTTTAATATCTAAAGTGGACATATATAATTACAAATGAGCCGTACTTGAATCGTAAGAAGGGATCCGGTAAAGAAAAAAGAAAAAAAGAAAACTAAAATAAGAAGAATAAAAGGATTTCTAAAGTGCACATATTTCAAATAAGATGGAGAATTTTAACTGGAGCTGCATCTATTTTTGTAGATGCATCTGAAATGACTGGTTGTGGTTTCTTCTCGTCATTCTTATTTTAATTTTTCTTCTTATTTAATCCTAACTCAATGTTTATGATCTAATCAAAGAAAAGAAAACATATCTGCATACATACCAAGGCGACACACATATAATGCACGAAGTGATCTCAATTTTTCTTTGTATGTAGGAAATATTAGGTAGACGTGGTAGACAAAATCGTGTTGTCTATGCCTTTGTGTGTTGCGCTTTAAAAGAATTTTAAGAAGTGATTATCTTAACCACATATAAAGGACAAATATGTTTTTTTTAGAAGTGAGTAATGTCTTATGTCTAAAATATCTTTTTAATTTTAATGTGTTAATTTGAATGGTTTTAAATATCAAATTTTGTTTAATCTCCTACCAAAAAGAGTTTAAATATCAAATTTTGTTTAATCTCCTACCAGAAAGAGTTTACTTATGTTTAAAAAAAAGTTGTCATTTTGCCAATGTGGCTACCTTATGTTGCTGAAACTAGCTTTGGGCTGATATCTTCTCCTGGTGTTGCATCAGTCCACGTGAAATCCGAAACTCTTTTGATATAACTCTTGCTCTTGACACCAGGTCCCGTAATCTATCCTTTAAATTGTGTATAGATGTATTCCACACAACATGCTGCTGGTTGTGGAGAGCTAGAAACATGATTAGTTTTTCTCATTTCGGGTGGCCTTCTAATCTGCTTTACATGGTGAAAGTTTGGTCGTTTCACTGGATCTATGTCCGCTCATCAACTTTAAGTTTTTATAGTATGATTGGTGCTGCAACCCGATTTCTTTATTTTCGCAAGTTTTGTTTGGTGTTTGGTGCTTGATGCTTGATGCTTGAGTGTATCGGGTTGTTTCGTTGGCCCTTTTTTTTATATTCTTACTTTTCTTCATAAAATTTCGCCGTTCAAAAATAAATCAGTTTCACTAAATTTATACCATCTTTGATACATTTTAAATTTTGTTCTTTTATTTAAGAGTTAATTACATAAATTGTCCATGTGGTTTACACCATATACCCACGCTTGTTCTAAAAGTTTAAAGTTTACACCAGTCGTCCCCGTGATTGTCAATTTTGCATGAACCGGTCATTTGACCAAACGGACGTTACATTTTTTTTGTTAAGTCTTGTCATGTGCCGGTTACGTGAAGGAAAAATTGTTCTTTTAACTACATAGTAAACCACAGAGACGATTTATGTAACTGACTCTTATTATTATTATTATTATTTTATTATTATTATTATTATTATTATTATTATTTTATTTTTATTTTTTTTATTAGAAACATATAGGATTTACAAGAAGTTAGTAGGGAGCCGAGATACTAATTGGGCTCCCACTCCTCTAGCTATAGAAAAACTAATCCTACTAAAAATATGAGCAGCAGCACGTGCTCCAATGTCTTGAGTCATGGAAAACTTTCGAATACGCTTCAATAAAGTCACAGCGTCCTTTTCAAGTTCCCCAAAAGAAGAGAAAGAGAAGGGGAGGAACCCATATCCCATACCTGCGCACTTAGCCTCATACTTGACGCGTTTACGTTGTGCAGCCTCAATCACCACACTACCCGACACGAAATCAACCATACCAGTTTGCGTCAAGGGCGATGATCCAGTCAAATCAACACATACATCAAGTCCTCCATCCCACGAGTAGAGCAACACATCAGCAGGACGTAAAGATTTGTCCCTTTCACCACAAAGTCCAATGTCAACCTCTTTACGAGCCGAAACCCCAGATCGAGAACATATGTCAACAAGAACATCACGTACTATGTTATGCCGATGTTTAATACCAATAATACCAGCACAAGATACAACATGGTCCCCATAAATATCACCAGCAAAGACCCTGGAACAGGCTGAGCACGGCATTTGAACAGAAAATAGGGGGACACCAAGCCGATAACATAACACGCAACGATAGGTCCTGGCGTTCATAGTCTGTCCCAACCCAGATATCGGAACTACCCTAAGCCAGTCCGAAGTGTAGTCCTCCATTTGCGATTTCCATAACGCCATCTGTCGAGTAGATAAAGAAAATGTAGATTCGGCATTTCGGGTAACACGTGCGAAATATATATCTGCCAGTTTCTTCATGAGTTTGGGGGCAGCGATCTCACACGGATTACTCAAAAGGTCAATCTTCATTTTCGCATTAAAAGCACATAAGGCATCATCAAAGGAAGGCCCAGGGGTTACGATACCAGAATGTCGAAGCAACCTAGTCTGCAAGCTAGCAGATTGAAGTCTAGACGCAAGAAATGCATAGTTCAAGACATCACCTGCAGAATATACACCAAGCCCCCCGAACGCAAAGGGTAATGTAGCAAGTCTCAATTGCCAATAACCAAAACCAGGCCCAGAAGCAGTAACAATACGCTCTAGAGTAGAGCGAAGAGCCCCATCAAAAGAAATCTGAGCACGTTCAAAGACCCGGGGAGAGCAAGTGCGCATAGCAAAATATAATTTGAAAATACCAGCACAAGCACGAAGGAGTAATAACTCATACTGGGGATCATTAATCTTAGCAGTAGCATCCATAAGCTCAATGGTTTTTGCAACTCTTTTCATAACAAGCTCACTACTAAAATCAAAGTCCACACTAGCGGGCCCACCCAGTAATTTAACACCATGCAAAGGTCGGGCAATATTAGGTGGGAAAACACCCACAAGCCTACTTCTGGGATATTCCTTAGGCCAAAAAACCTCAGTTTTATCAACATTGAGGTGCAAACCACAACGAGGTCCATCCACCATGATAAGCTCTAAAACCTCTCCCACAACAAAAGTATCTCCAATAATAGTGCCATCATCCAGGTACCAAGCGTGAAGGGAAAGACTAAAAGAGTCTCTAATCTTACGTATCAAATGATAAATGCTAAAACATTCACTAGTATTAATATGTTGTAAATGCTTATGATTAAATGCTTGTATTGTATATTCTTACATAATCATGTATAAACATTTGTATTTTTATTGTTTGGACTAAAACAGATAATCAAGCCATCAAATGATAAACTATTTTTTATGTATATAAAAAGTGACGAACAATTCAAATGACGATAAAAACAGGTCATGAACAAAAATGGGAAGAACGCAAAAGATGTTAAAAACAAAAGGCTTTTTTTTATTTATTTATTTTTTTTTTAAGAAGTTGTGTACCACATTTGTTATGAAAATTTCTCAAATCATTCGAACAATATTTTTTTTAGAGAAAACTGCAAAATACATCCCTGTGGTTGTGATTTACAGTTTTTGAGACCTTACATCTCTGTCAGAAATTATTGGCATGTTACATCATTCGTTAGCCAAACGTTTGTCACCCTACATCCCTCGTTTACAATGAGAACTAATGGTGCAAATTATTTCTCCGTTATCTCTTAGCGAGACAGATAATATTACACCGTTAGCCTTCAGGACTAATGGTATTTGAACCGTTAGTCCTTTTTTTACGTTTTCTCCGTTTTTTGTACGTTTCTCTGTTTTTTTGTACGTTTTCTCCGTTTTTTGTACGTTTTCTCCCTTTTTTGCATTTTTATCAGTTTTTGTACGTTTTATCCGTCTTTTTACCTTTTTTTTTGGGTTTTAATCCGTTTTTTATCCATTTTTTTTTATGTTTTATCCGTTTTTTGTACGTTTTATCCCTTTTTTTACATTTTTATTCATTTTTTTCATTTTAGCCATATTTTTTACGTTTTTTATCCCTTTTTTTTTTACGTTTTATCCGTTTTTTACGTTTTTATCCCTTTTTTGTATGTTTTATCCGATTTTTTACGTTTTTTGTACGTTTTATCCGGTTTTTATCTTTTTTTTTCTTTTTCTTTTTTTTTTAATGTTTTATCCCTTTTTTTTATGTTTATCCGTTTTTGTACGTTTTTATTCATTTTTTGTACGTTTTATCCTTTTTTACGTTTTTTGTACGTTTTATTCGTTTTTGGTATGTTTTATCCATTTTTTAACTTTTTTTTATCCGTTTTATCTTTTTTTTGTACGTTTTTTCCCCTTTTTTTTTTTTTTACATTTTTTGTATGTTTTATCCGTCTTTTTTCTTTACGTTTTTTGTATGTTTTATCAGTTTTTATCCGTTTTTTTGGACGTTTTATCCGTTTTTAACATTTTATCCGGTTTTTTTTTACGTTTTATCCGTTTTTGTACGTTTTTATCCTATTTTTTTTACGTTTTGTACGTTTTTATTCATTTTTTGTACGTTTTATCCCTTTTTTACGTTTTATCCTTTTTTTATCTGTTTTTTCGTTTTTGTACGTTTTATCCTTTTTTTACGTTTTATCTATTTTTGTACGGATAAAAACGTATAAAAAATGGTTAAAACGTACAAAAAACAGACAAAAACGGATAAAACGTAAAAAACGGATAAAAATGTAAAAGAATGGGTAAAAGGTACAAAAAATGGATAAATACGGATAAAATGTACAAAAAACGGATAAAAATGAACAAATACGGATAAAACGTACAAAAAACGTAAAAAAGAGGGATAAAACATACAAAAATGGATAAAAACGGATTAACGTATAAAAAACGGATAAAAACGGAAAAAACGTACAAAAAACGTAAAAAAGAAAAGGATAAAACGTAAAAAAAAAATGGATAAAAACGTACCAAAACGTATAAAACATACCAAAACGTATAAAACATACAAAAAACGTAAAAAAACGGATAAAACATACAAAAAACGTAAAAAAACGGATAAAAAGTACAAAAAATGGATAAAAACATACAAAAAACGGATAGAAACGGATAAAATATACAAAAAACGTAAAAAACGGATAAACGTACAAAACAACAGATAAAAACGTACAAATACAGATAAAACGTAAAAAAAATGGATAAAAACGTTAAAAAACAGATAAAATGTACAAAAAACGGATAAAACGTACAAAAACGTAAAAACGGATAAAACGTATAAAAAACGGATAAAACATATAAAAACAGATAAAAGCGTACAAAAAACGGAGAAAACGTACAAAAAACAGAGAAACATACAAAAAACGGAGGTGACGTAAAAAAAGGACTAATGGTGCAAATACCATTAGTCCTGAAGGCTAACGGTGTAATATTATCTATCTTGTTCAATTTAACAAAACATAATCATTTAACACTTGGTAACACTTTTAGACATCATAAGAACATGTAATGAACAAGATTGAAAAAGTTTATGAGTTTTCCTTACAATGCTTGAAAAAGTCGAGAGGTATAGGGAGCAAAAAGACTCCAATTTGCACCAAATTTACCCACAATACGTTCCGATTAACCCAAAACACTTGAAAGTACAACCCGATTAGCTCAAACTTCAAATGATTTATGTAGATCTTGAATTTTGTTGTTGGTCGTGAGTTTTGGAAGAGAGAAAATGATCTAGGATGGTTTTGAGGATAAAATGTATGTGTGTTTTGCTAGGTGGTGTGTTTAGGGTATAAAAACAAAACCATTGGTGTATCGTGTGTCGGTGTGAGCTTAAATGTTATCGTAAAGTCCCGTTTTGACGTTTTTGGACACGTATACGTAAAATAAAGTTTTTATCGACGTTTTAGTTAGAATAATAATAAAATATTATTATTTGCTCAAAAATGTATTTATTTGACTGCTACCATATATACTGTAGTGTCGGTTCGCGTGTGGGGTTGCTTTTCAATAAGTACGAGAAAGCTTCTCGGTTAAATACGAAACTTGTCAGTAACTATCGAAAATAGAATAATTTATGCTTACTGACAAAAATAAACTTTTTCAGCAGTGATTGTAAGCTACAGTATGCGGGACAGCTCCCCAAAAATGTTCAGAAATGCTCAGAAACATGCAGTTACGCATAGAAATGCTCGGTTTAAAAATAATAAATAAATATTTATTATTAACTTAAAATGTGAAAATTACCATTTGTCACAGTCTCCCCAGCTAATGGGGAAATCCGTCCCGGATTTCAATTCGCGTTACTCGATGAATTCGAAAAGATATGAGGATACTTTCGCTTGATTTCATCCTCTCGCTCCCAAGTGTACTAGGGACCTCTGCGAGAGTTCCAACGGACCTTCACGATTGGGATACGACTCTGCTTTAGACGTTTAACTTCCCGGTCCATGATTTCAATCGGTTCCTCGATGAAGTTCAGTTTCTCATCAAGCTTAATTTCATCCAAAGGAATGGCAAAGTTATCGTCAGATAAGCACTTTTTTCAAGTTGCTGACATGAAAAACGTCATGCACAGCGCTGAGTTCGGATGGCAATTCGAGTCGATAGGCTACCGGCTCGACTCTGGCAAGAATCTCAAAAGGTCCAATATAACGAGGGTTCAACTTCCCACGTTTACCAAATCTTATCACGCCTTTCCATGGCGAGACCTTTAACATCACTTTATCACCCACTTGGAACTTAAGGGGTTTTCGACTCTTGTTGGCATAGCTCTTCTGACGGTCACGAGGCGCTTGCATTCGACTCTTGATCGTGCATTCAGCTCTTGATCTGCAAAATTTTCTCGGTAGTCTCGTGGACTAGGTCTGGTCCGGTAAGTTGGCTTTCTCCGACTTCAGCCCAACATATTGGCGATATGCACTTACGACCATAAAGTGCTTCATATGGTGCAACCTTGATGTTGGTGTGGTAGCTGTTGTTTTAGAAAAACTCGGCTAAAGGCAAATGCCTATCCCAGCCGTTCCCAAAGTCAATCACACAAGCTCTCAGGATGTCCTCTAACGTCTGAATGGTCCTTTCACTCTGACCATCAGTATGAGGGTGGTAAGTTGTACTCATGTCGAGATCTGTTCCCAATGCGTCCTCGAGCGACTTCCAGAAGTGTGATGTGAAACGACTGTCTCGATCAGAGATAATAGAAATAGGCACACCATGCCTTGCAACAATTTCCTTCGAGTACAGTCGTGCAAGTTTGTCCATGCAATCATTCTCCTTTATAGGAAGGAAATGAGCAGATTTAGTGAGACGGTCCACGATTACCCAGATCGTGTCGTAACCGCTCGATGTCTTAGGCAGTTTAGTGATAAAATCCATAGTGATGCGCTCCCACTTCCATTCTGGAATTTCAGGTTGTACAAGTAGACCGGATGGTCTCTGGTGTTCAGCCTTGACTTTCGAACACGTTAAACATTTACTGACGTACTCAGCTATATCGTCCTTCATGTTTGGCCACCAATATAGCTTTTTCAAGTCCAAGTACATCTTGTTGGATCCTGGATGGATGGAGTATTTGGATTTGTAGGATTCGTGCATGATCAAATCATGAATTCCTCCGTATAGCGGGATCCAACTTCTGTCCCCATAACACAAAACTCCATCGGATCTCTTTACGAAGCCATTCTCACTCTCTGGCATTCCGTAAATCTTCTCACGCGGTCGGTTCTCTTCCTTGAGTGCCTCGACCCGAGCCTCAAGAATTTTCGCTGGAAGCGGTGAACTGATCGTCATTCCTAACGATCTGACTCTGAGAGGCTTGATCCGCTCCTTTCTGCTGAGGGCATCGGCAACTAAACCTTTGTGTGAAGCGTCGCAATAAACAACAAAGTCTTCACTACCTTCAGGTAAGGCCAAAATAGGTGCACTACACAACTTTTCCTTAAGGAGTTGAAAAGCTTCTTCCTCCTTATCTCCCCAGTCATATTTCACATTCTTCTGTGTCAGTTTAGTCAAAGGCTTCGCTATCTTGGAGAAACCTTCGATAAACCTTCGGTAATAACCGGCAAGTCCTAAGAATTGGCGTATTTCTGTGGGTGTTGTGGGTGTCGCCCAATCCTTTATTGACTCGATCTTTGCGGGATCCACGTGAATGCCTTGACTATCGATCACGTGGCCCAGAAACTGCACAGTTGATATCTGATGCGTGGTTTTGCAACCTTACAACAGGTTTTACCTCTCGAGGGATCTCAAGAGGCTTACAACCCCACCAGGCAGTGTACCTGACCGATGTAGTATAGTGTAGTGGTAAGTACGGGGGATTGATCGTTCTTCACAGGGAATAGTGTTCGTTAGGTATGAAAAACTACTCTAATAGGTCTAAGGGTGAGAGAAGATTCTTTTTATGTTTTTATAATTTTATGAAAGCAAGTAAAATCTCGGGTTTGAAAGAGTGGGCGGAATTAGTTGCTAGTCAACTAACCCAAATAACTACGAATGCAAATAAAATAAAATAACTGAAAATGAAAAGGTGGTGAAACTTATATGGAGAGAAATGTGTTTACTTAGATTTCCTTACTCCCTAACTATCTTTTACCGATTGATTAGTGTGTATTAGTTGCGTGGATGACGGGTGTATTCCTTAATACCAATCGTGGGGTGGCGTACGTACTTCCCCAACTCTATGAACTCCTACTTCACTCCTATGTCGAGCCGGCTAGGAAGCTCCTAACATGGGATCACTAGAATTCGCTCATGCATTAAATACAACCATAAAAACCTTAGTACGCATTGGTTCATGTTTCTTAAGACGTTCAAGCAAGTTACCGTATAGGAAGTTAGCCAGTTTTCTTAAGCCTAACATAGATGAACAATCATCCAATACAACTAATAACACACTAATAACCAATAATCAATAGCTAGATTTCATTAGATCTAAGCAAACACAAAGATAACCTAGCCTAGCATGTTAAACAAAAGACAAGAACAATATAGAATCAAACAACACATAGACATATTGAATGATTAATTGATAACTTATCTTCAATGTAACATGGAAGATCTCAAGGCAAAAAGCCTTGAGAAAGCTGCTAAAATCGTCTTAGGGTTTCCTCCCAAAATTACACACAAAGTTCCACACTAATGACAAAAAATTGCAAAACTATATATAGAGATTAAGGTCTGACGGCGTCACGTTGTAGATTCTGACGCCGTCACCTCGCCGCTTTTAGGGTTCCCGGATGGCCTTCCTGACGCCGTCCCTCTTTAGACCTCCAAAATCCGTTCTGGCTTATCAAGGCTCGACGCCGTCAGAAATAAGCTTGACGCCGTCCCTCTTTAAATTAAGCCGTGACGACCTTGATCAGATTAAAGGGTGACGCCGTCAGATTTTTCATGCAAAATTCTCTGGCTTATCATGAGTAATTTTCATATCCACCTTTTTCTTGCCAAGCCATGACGCCGTCCAGGGCAATCCCTGACGCTGTCAAAGGTACTTTTCAGCCGATTTTGAGACTTTGTCGTTTTCTTCACTTTTATGCTCCAAAAACGTCCAAAATGCCTCCTTTTTCAGATTTCTTCTCCAAAGTACCTAAAATGACAAAAGGAACGATTTAGGGCAATATTTGATCAAATAACTACGATTTAGGGCTTAAATGACCCCATAAAAGCGGTACACTTTTCGCTTCATCAATATCCAAAATTCACACTTCGAAAACTTGGCATATAATTCCTCCTTCTTTAATAACTCTAAGATTAGCTTCAGGTGCTCCTCGTGCTCTTTCTCATTCTTAGAGTATATCAGGATGTCGTCAATGAACACGATCACGAATTTATCCAAGTACGGCTTACACACTCGATTCATGAGGTCCATGAATACGGCTGGTGCGTTGGTTAAGCCGAATGGCATAACTTGGAATTCATAATGGCCATATCGGGTCCTGAATGCAGTCTTTGGGATATCCTCTTCCCGGACTCGGAGTTGATGATAACCTTGAAGTTGATCGAATAGATCGTCGATTCTTGGGAGTGGGTATTGGTTTTTGATAGTGAGTTTGTTCAGTTCCCGATAGTCGATACACATTCTGAAGGATCCATCCTTCTTCTTGACAAACAGGACCGGAGCTCCCCAAGGCGAAGAACTCGGTCTGATAAAGCCTTTCTCTGAAAGTTCAGCCAACTGGTTTGGCAGCTCTTGCAATTCCGTTAGTGCTAAACGATAGGGTGCTTGATTCACTTCTAAGGTTTGGTTTAGTGAACAACGGTGTTTCTATAAAATCTCATGTCCTAGCCAGGCCAGTATCCCCAAGGAATTAGTGAAGGGTTAGACAACTGTTCCAAAGATAATGTCTCGGGTTACTCTACAAGGTCTTAAGATTTCTGTTGAGTCACAAGTCTATTTTTGGTAATTCTCTAGTCCCTGAAAGTTTAGTGGTTCATGAATATAGCTGATGAGTGTGTAAATACTCATCATTTTTGTCCCATCTGAACTGCAAAAACATTTAAAAACACTCAGAAATGCTTCAAAATACAGAAAATATCCTTGAATTGTGTTTTTATCTGTTTCATGTGCAAAAGGATTAAAAACAAAACGAAAACGAACATTTTTGGATCGACTCGGCAATAATTGTGCTTTGATCAAGTGAAGACGAAAGTCAAAGACGGAGTCAAAATCAACCCCAAAAATACCAAAATGTCACAAATGGTCCCTGGAAATAGATTTGATTTTTGGCAGCTTTAGTCCTTGGATTTTCAGCATTTACAACATTGGTCCCTAAGATTAAACCTAAAATCTAAATCTAATCCTTAACTAAACCCTGCCAACCCAATCCTAATAACTAAACCCAACCCAATCCTATCCTAAAAACCACCCCAGCCCACTCACTAAATAACCCAAGCCCAAATAAAAATAAACCCAAACCCGACCCCTTATTTAACCAAAATGTTTGACTCAGTCAAACTCTTATCCCCTTCAATACCACCCCGCCAAACCATACCAGAAACCACCATTGTCCACCGCCTTATCCTGACACATCCACCCCCCTCCACCCTTATCTCACTTCACCTAACAAGCCAAGGGCATTAAATGCTTCTTCCCCAGTACACTCCATCAGAGATAGTGGATTTTTCCACTATCTCAATTTTGGCGCCAAAATCCTTTTCAACAGCTGAGATTGATTCAAGGGCATCCAAAGGTCAAGAAAGGATCAGAGAAGAAGATGAGATACATCCCACTTTATTTTTGTATAAATAGGTCACAATGTAGCCTGTAATGGGCAAGTAGTTAATTTAGCATAATCGTATTTTATTTTCAGTAATCATAGTTTGTAATTTCAAGTTTCAGTAATCAATTCAAGTTAAATTAAGTCTGTTTGTTATCAATCTTTGTACAATTTCCATTAGCTAATGATAATTCCAAGTTTTTAAATTTCTACGTTGTACTGAGAATTCAAATTAAGTTAAGTAATAATTGAAATAGCTTCTTAGTTGTTTCTATAAGCTTACATAAGCTTTCTATAGCTTTTGATAAGTTTATTGTAGTTTAAATCAGTTTAAACCAAGAAATCCAAGAAAAGTCAATAAAAGTCAAAGAAGCTCAAGATAAGCAGTTTTGGAAGATAAGCTGCTCATGGAAGAGCTTGTTTGGGTTTCTAGCTTGTTTTTGAAAAGCTAGATGTGTTCTGATCCTTAGTTCATTGATCTATCACTCATTTCAGTTGTAAGCTTTTCCATGTTTTTCATTATTGTTCCATATCACTGTGTCATAGCTTAATATTAGCTTATTATTTTTATTTACTGCTTATTACTAGTTTCCAATTTTATTTCATCAGTTGTATCATTATTAAATAGTCTTTTGCTTTATTTTACTTAAAACACTAAAAAAAAAACAAAAAATAGCCAAATAAGGCATAGCTTATTCCACTGCTTATTTACCTTTTGAAAGTTACTTATTAGAGTTTAAGTAAGTCAGTGAATCATTAATAACCAAGAATCCTAGCTTAAATTGACCATTTGCTTTTGAAAAAAACATAACAGACTCCTTTAAGGGCTATTTGGGTCAAAAACTGAAAATGGGTCAAATGGTTATCTACAGTTCCTTTGCCATTTAGTCAAATTCAACCTAGCTTAAATAAGTCATAATAAGCTGTTTCTAAGTTCACTTTAGCAATTTAGGTTGATACAATAGTTTTAAGTAGTCTGTGGTAAAATCAGACCATAAAAGGACCAAATAAGCCATAATAAGCTTAAAGCTCATTTGTGCCTTAACTTTGGAATTTATGTGGTCATATGAGTCCAATTAGAATAGTTAATAGAGTTGGATTGGTCTGCACACTTGTGCACACCTCTGCACACAAACCTCACCATTACAGACCACTGATAGCAGGTCTGCACACTTTTTCTAGATCAATATAAGTGCTTAATTAAGTTAGTCAGTGCTTAATTTCTTGTTCTCTCAGTAGTTTGCTATTTGACCTTTGCTTAATTCTCAAAATCAGTCATTAGTTTACCTTATTCAAGCTTTAAATCAAGCTCAAAATGGCCTGATCAAACAAACTCAACACTGAGTCATCAGTATTGAACTTGGTTAATTGAGCCAATTTTCTAGCTTATTTATAAGCAACAAATCAGTTACCCTTGGTCTGGTTTTTGGTTTTAAGTAACCCTCAGTAGGTGAATTTTAAGAATAATCAATCTTTGTGGTGTTTAGTGCTTATTTAAGTGCTTAAATCTAAGCTTGAATTTACCTAGAAACCCAAAAAGTGCCCTGTGCACTCAGCAACTCTTGTGTTTATTTGAGCTTGTTCAGTGCTTATTCCTAAGTTTTTGTTGCTTTTTCAGTTTCATTTTAGCTTAATATTAGTTGCTTAGCTCATTTTCAGTTTGCCTTTGCTTATTTCATAGCTTAAATAGCTTTTTAGCAAAAACCTTGGGCTGTTCTTCATTTAAGTCCACTGATCAGCAAAACATAGCTGATTTCTGAGCTTATTTGTCATTTTCATAAAAAGTGGTAGTTATCAAAAGTGCTTATCTCAGTGTGCTTATTTAGTTTCCATAATAAAAATCAAAAAATAAAATAAATAAGAAAAGTGTCATAACTGGGATTCGAACCCTGGTTATTTTCATCACAAAGCACACACTCTACCAACTGCCCTAGGGTCTTTTTCGTTTATAGTTTACATTCCATCTATATTTAACCTTGTTTTCAGTAATAAGCTTATACGTATTATTTAGCTTATTTGTAGCTTATTCCAATAAGCTGCTACCACTTTTATATTTTTCTTAGCTTTGTATTTATATAAAGTATTTTAGAAAAAAGTTTCAGAATTTTCTTAATAGTTTTAGTATTTTTTATCAATTAAATAGTTTAAATTAGTAATTAATTCATAATAAATAGAATAATAATCAGAAAAATATAATTTTAATTTCCAAAATTTTCTTTTCTTAAATAGAACTTAGGAAAAATAGTAATACACTTGTAGGATTAATTTTTAGATATTTCACTTTTTAGTCCCGTTTTAGAATTCCCGTTACGCATTTTTAGTTTAATTTGTTTTAAGTCTTAAATTTCTTTTGGGAATTTGTTTCCCATTATTAAATTAGAATTATAATCAAGAAAAAATCCATATCCTAATCATCAGTCACTCTAATCTCAAACCTTAAACGATTGCCCATTCACTTCTCGTTGGGAAACGACCCGGGTAATCACTTACCTGGTATCACACACACAAACGTGAGTTTTTGCAAGTATCCTTTTTCCTAAAGGGGTGATTTGTATTTATTCACGTGTATCCGTTATTGCATAATATTTATATATATATCTATTTAGCACGGATCAGTTCACCCATTGTTTATTTTTGTCCAGGGGTCCTCCTTGTGTTGCTAGGATCCTATTGCCATAAGGCATGCGAACGAGTTTCCCACTGTGGGTGATTACAACTTGGCATTTCGACATCCAGTCTGCACTGGGGATGACGTCGAAGTCTCTAGGTTTTGTGGGCATAGGGTCACTGTTGGTCGAAGAGTTTTGCAGGTCTAGAGTACGACCTTGAAGGATAGTATTGATTGCTACTAGCAGTCAGTTGGTTGGCTCAGTACGATTCTTCCGATAGACGATGCAGTGTCTCAGAATCAGAAAGGGTAGTGTACCGTGAGATGTTAATCGGTGGGGTCATCTTATGTTGGCTAGTAGTGTAAGTTACCCTTTCGGCTTTGGACGTGGTATGAAGTAAGGCTAGTTCTAGGTGGTATCTTAGCGTCAAAGCCTATTTGGTTACGGTGTTTCCTAGTACGGATGTCCATGACTTGCACTACTTTTATGTGCTCACACATGCGAGTTTCTGATTTCTCGAAAAAAGGAAATAAAAGATTCGACTTTCATAAAAATTTAAGGAAACCATTCCTAGCATAGTATGGTCCTACCCGAATTATACATAGGTGATCAGGCTTTGTATAATTGGGGTCCAAAGATGCGATGCTGAGTTTAGTTACAAGAAAACATATCGGTTTTTCTGCTCGTGAGCTTGCAGCATAAACTACCTTTCAAAAAGTAAATAATTCGCCGGGCGGTAACAGAATAGTTCGTAAAATGGTTTGCAAACAATTTATAGAGTAATAGGAAAACAATTCATTGTTGGCAAAATAGTATCCAAGTTATAGTTTAGCTTATAAATTGTTAGTAAAACAGTTCGTAAGACAATATGAGGAAAGTTCCCTGTTTCAAAGAAAGTAGTGAGGTCAAAACTTTGATTCTGTAATCTGTTAGTAAAACGATTTGTAGTATAACTGCGAGATAGTCTGTGGAATACTTGCAAAAGTTCGAGTGTTTGTGGAAATACAATTTTTTTCATGAAATGATAATATGGTAGAAAACCGGTTTATAATACGAGTTCAAATAGTTGAAAAATGATGACAAAGTGGTTTGTTAAATGATAGTAAAAATAAGTAGTGCAAAGGGCGGCAATCGGTATGTCTAATTGACATAGGACCGCTGATAGTCAGGAGTCAAATAAGCTTACATCTCATAATAAAAGTTCACCAAATCCATACAATACGACGGGGTTCACAAAAGATACTACTGAAGTCTTACAGAAATGTAACTTAAAAGACTCTAAGCTTAGGTCTCGTTACATAGGGTAGTCATTCTTATGACATCACATTTGAGTCTTGGTTTCCTTCCGCTCCCTGTTTTCCTTGATTGTTCACTTCTCCTTGGTCCTTTGGTTCCTGACACTCGTCCGTGTAGTGCCCC
Source organism: Artemisia tridentata subsp. tridentata (assembly GCA_021014915.2). Classification (NCBI taxonomy): domain Eukaryota; kingdom Viridiplantae; phylum Streptophyta; class Magnoliopsida; order Asterales; family Asteraceae; genus Artemisia; species Artemisia tridentata. Next base: position 237,541,636 of record CP139503.1, read on the forward strand.
TTCTTTCTACACCTAAAACAGGTTACCTCAACCTTCCGATTGTTCCATGGTATTTTCTGTGCTACTGCAAAGGTTTTAGACCTACAACCTCTAGCCAGATGTCCAACATTCTGGCATTTGTGGCACTTCACGGTGCAAGGTCCGTTGTGGTGTAGTTTGCAGAGACTACACATTGGTAACTTCCCAACACCAGCCTTCCTGTTACTAGGTCCAGCAGTGTAAGTTTTGGCCAACTTTGGCTTTCGGAGAGGTTGCAGAACCCCTTTGTTTCCTTGGTTGTTCTCCCGTTTCCTCTTTTTGTTAATGCTCTCATCTACTTGAAGTGCCCCTCGGTTCATCAAGTCGCAATCCATGCGGATTCCTAACTCGTAGGCAGCAATAGTCTCTGCTACCCGCTGGGCTATGAGTTGTTCCATGGCTGCGGAGTTAGGTATTGCCTCTCAGGTGACATGGTTCTTCACAATGAGAAAAGAAGTATGAGACATAGTAGGGATGTGTCCTAAGAGTAGATGGTTCAAGGAGATATGTTATAAGGCGGTAGGTTAGGGTCGTGCTCACATAAGTTGGTGGGTTCCTTTACGATAGTAATATAAGTGTTTCGAAAGGATAAGACGGTTGTCCAAACTTGGAGTCGAATAGAAAATGAATTCATGTGGTATGTAGCGAGTATTCAACTCAAAGTGAAATAATGACGTTACGTAGGGACATGGTCTGTGACAAATATGGTGTGGCATGTGTAAGTATATAGAAAATACTTATATCATATATGTTAAGTAAAATACTCAAATAGCATAGTATAACACTTAATCATATAAGGCAAATAGCGATCAAATCATGGCAAACTAGGCAGGCATGCATCTGGCGATCATAAGGAAACGTTTTTCACAAAATGGTTATAGTTTAGGGTTTATATATACCTAGTTCTCTTTAACCAATGCTCTGATGCCAATCTGTAACACCCCCAAAATCTGGATTTGCGGAAGCATACATGTTTGGGTGCTACTAAATCGGTAATCACAACACAAAGATATAGAAAACGGATTAAAAATCCGTTTTAAAAATAGTTTACATTTCCAAAGTTAAATGTCATACATCAAGTTCAATTTAAATAAAACAAGACCCATTTAACATGACCGTCCCAAATCAGAGTTTAACGCATGTGCAAAAACTTCAACGAATACATTCTCAAACACCTGAGAAAAATATGCAAAAAGTCAGCTAACGCTGGTGAGTTCATAGGTTTAAAGTAAATAAGCACATATGGACCATAGCAAATAATTCAGCAAACACACTCTAACTGTATGCTAACACTAAGCTCATCCAACCGAAACTAGACAAACAATATGCCTAACCGGCATAGCAAACAAGGGTGCCCGCGAGTGTTAATCCCCAGACACTCGGCAAAATTTTGACATGGTATACGTTCGCGTTGACCTGCCGGGCCAACCGAATGGGGGCGTGTTGGGTCCATTCAGTACCTAAGCGTCCTTAAACAAGGATTTGAATACAAATTATCCTAAGTGTCATATAACCTTGAACGCTCTCAGGTCAGTGAGTGAACATTCACTCAGTGAGTTATCTTCAAGATGACTATGACGAGTCTAAGAAGAAGGATTCACCATTCAGTGAGGCGGAACTACCTGAATGGCACCTAAGCCAAATAAGAAGATAATGGATTCAGTGAGTGATTACTATAACTCACTGAACCCCAGTCTCCTCAACAACTCTGAAGAATGAAGATTGAAGACTGAAGACCAAAGACTGAAGAACTTGAAGACTGAAAGAAAGGCGGGACAAGGCGGGAAAGGTTTGAAGAGATAAGGAGAAGTCCTTATCAGGCTGAAGTCAAACTTTCCCCGAAAGGTTTCATAACAAGAACAGTGTCATCACTGTTACTCAGAAAGCATTATTATCCTATACCCAAAATAGGTTCTTGTAACAGTGACAAAATACATCAGTATTTTGTCCTGATTAGCTTAGGTCATCTTTTGTCTTTTAATTCACGGGTGCTCTTTTTACTTGTCTATAAATAGGATCATAAGGGAGTAAAAGTGGACAAGTTTGTGCAATTAATGCTTAGACATTCACAAACCACTTTTACTCCTCCAAAGAGCAACCTAGTCCATGAGATAGCTCAGTGGTTCCTTATAGTTGCCACTTAAGCTTAGCTTAAGTTTAGAGAGGAGACATACCATACTTGTCATTTCAATCCCAAGTGTTTTTTTGGCAAACACGTGGGTATAGATTCTTTTGATTAACTTCTAATAAGAATTTAAACGTTGAAAAACTCTTGTCTTTATCATTTACGTTTTACTTATTTGTTTAGTTAATCAATACATTATTTAGTCATGGAACACGGTTAGCTTAACTTTGTAGTTAATTTTAATCGTGTAAGGGGAACAACAAGTGGTATCAGAGCCTCTGGTTTATAAAACTTTTCAAAAACTAAAGAGTGCTCAAAAGGTTTTTAAAACCAAGATCCTACCATGGCTGATAGTAATGTACCCCAGCTAGTTGACAAAAAGGGAGGAAGCTATTCAACTGTCGCCCCTAGACTAGAAGCTGGTAAATTTAGCAAGTGGAAAAAGCGTATGCTCTGTTACTTGACTGGTATGGAACCATACTACATCACATGTATCAATGAAGGTCCCTTTGTCCCTAAGACATCTGAAGGGTTATCTAAACCTGAAGCTCAGTGGACAATTGATGAGAGAAGGGTGGTTAACCAAGACCAACGCTTAAAAAGCATCATTATATCATGTCTTCCTGATGATACAATGGAATCAGTCATTGACTTTACAACTGCCAAACAAACTTGGCTTGACTTGGTTCACAGCTATGAGGGTCCCTCAGATACCAAGGAAAACAGGATTATGGACCTGAAACTTGAGTATAACACTTTCAGGGCCAAAGACTCTGAAAGTCTCTCTCAGACCTATACAAGATACAAAACCTTGATAAATGAACTATCAAATGATGGTGTAGTCTTGTCTAAGCATGAAATCAATGTTGGCTTTGTCAACAATCTCCCTGAGAAGTTGTTAAACTTCTCTCAAGGTCTTAGGAATGCTAATCACATTCAAAATCTTGAGCTCCCTGAGATCTATGGGAAGTTTGTCTATGAGGACAACTTAATCTCAAGGAGATACCCAGACTCAAAGAAAGCTCTTGAGACCAAAAAGGCCCTGACAACCTTACCCTTATCTACTGCCTTTTATTCTAATGGTGTTGTGCAGGACTTCCAAGAGAATTCTGATGATGAGGCTGACGAGAGAACCAGTGAGGAGTACCTTAATGACTTGCACACTGAATTTCAAGAAAGGGCACTCCTTGCTAACTCTAGACGTTTTATTAAAAGAAATCAGTCAAACTTTTCTAAAGCAAAAGCAAATGAAACCACTGAATGTTTCAAATGTGGCAAAAAGGGTCATTTTGCAAAAGACTGTTTTTCTAAAACCACCTCAGAACCCTCATATAAATTCTCTGGTAATAGTTCTTCTTAAGGAACTAGCAAGTTTCAACCAAAAATGCTTCAGTCTACTCAACATTTTCAAAACAAAACTGTTCAAAATGATCAAAAAGACTTTGAAGCTAAGTATAGAAAAGCTAAAGCTAAACTTGCTATCCTTGAGGCCACTCCCTCTGTATCACAGGCTGCTCAAACCACTAAACCTGTTCAAACGTAGAACAAGGTACTTGTGGTTGAAGCCTATGACTGGGATGAAGAAGATGTCTCCTCAGATGATGAAGAAGTAAGAGTCAGTGCACTGATGGCACTTTCAGATAATGACCAGCTGGCTGTTGGAAAAAGTCATGCAAGAAATGGAGAGTGGGTTAACATCACCATGAAAAAGGTAAATATTTTACTATCAATGGATGATGATTCTGACTGGCAATCTTACTTGAATTACATAAATGTTGATCTTAAGTTTGTTGAAGAGCAAAGACTTAATTTGTTTTCAAAATACAATAAACTTGTTCAAGAATTAAATAAGTGTAGAGATGAACTACTTGTCTTAAAACAAGCCAAGCTAGAAGCTGTTACACTTCAAATTCAAAACACTGAAATTTTGAAACAAAACCAAGCTCTTCAAACTGAACTCAACAAAGAAAAGGCTGTCATTGAAAGCTGGACAACAAAGAATCCTAAAGTCTATGAAACTGTTAGTCTTATTCCTAGTTCTAAAAAGAAAATCATAGGAGAAGACCAACTCACTGAATCCCTCAGTGAGAGTCATAGTGAAAAGGCATTTATACCAGCTGGCATATCTTTTGAGTAAGAAATGGAACCCAAGTCTAGTGACTGGGGTGAAAGAAACAACCCAGACAGTAAGTTACCTAACTTTGAGACTGGGAAAATCTTACAACTTGAAAGTCAGGCTATCAAAGATATGCTTGGACTCACTAATAAACCCAATAACACTAAGTCTGAATCAGAATCACAAACACCTCTCCCACCACTGAAAGTCCTTCAGGGAGCAGCACCATGCTCAGACCTAACACCATTAGTTTACTCTCAACATTCTCCAAAGGAGAAGTCAGGATTGGGTAGAACAATCCTGAAGAGACGCACACCCGAAGTCTCAATTCTCATTGATGACTCAACACCTTCAGTCTCAACTAAGGTGAACACTGAAAGCACTGATTCAAAATATGATCAATTAGCTGAGCTTGTCAGGAAGCTGAGTGAAAAGATTGAATCATCTGGAAAGACCTCAATCTAAGAGTAAGGAACTCAAACCAGCTTCCTCAAGCTCCTCCAAACCAAAATCTTCACCAAAACCTCAGCAAAGATGTGAACTGTGTAACTATACAAATCATTCCACTGATGATTGTTATAGAATCCTCTTTTGCATGATATGCAAAATGGAAGATCACATGACTTCTGATCACTTGTCATACACAGTCTCATCCAATGTTGCAACACACTTTAAAGCACAGGCTTTTTAGTATCCTTCTGATTCTAAACAAAAATAAAGGCAAAAGGCAAAGCCTTTTTCACCTTGTCCACATTGTGGTTTCAATGACCATCATCCTGATGATTATCTAATGGATCCTTGTTGTGACATATCTGGAGATCCCTCTTATGACACCCCAGGACATGAAAATGTCATTCAGGCTAGAAGAGGTACCACCAAGTCCTCTTCTCAGTTTGCTGAGTCCACATCAACAATCAAATGTAAAGTCTGTGGAGGCACAGGCCATACCACTACTGACCATGCATCAATTGTATCTTTCAAAAGGGCCACCAAAGCTAAGCCCACCAAGAAGTGAGGTCACATAAAAAACTGACACAGTTTACTATTTGTGTAGAGACATGCCAGGGAGCCTGTTTGGCATCTAGATAGTGGGTGTTCAAGGAGCATGACTGGTGTGAAGGAATATCTGCACAAATATGTTGAGGAACCAGGACCTAAGGTGGTATTTGCTGACAATTCATCATGTCTCACTGAAGGTTATGGTTCAGTAAACTGTAGTGGAATAGTTTTTACTAGGATATCTTATGTTAATGGCCTCAAGTACAATCTTATCAGTGTCAGTCAACTATGTGATGCTAAATACATAGTTCAATTTGATGATAAGCAAGGTACCATCTTTAATGCAAATAAAGAAATAGTTCTTATTGCACAAAGAAGACAGGATGTCTATGTGTTAGATATGTCTACTCTAACTCAGAATGGAACTTGTCTTTTTGCTAAAGCCACTGAAACTCTAAACTGGATTTGGCATAAGAGACTCTCCCACCTGAATTTCAAAAATATAAACAATTTTGTCAAAAAAAACAAGGTCCTTGGCTTACCATCACTTGTGTTTTCAAAGGATAAACCCTGCTCTGCCTGTGAAAAAGGTAAATATCATAGAGCATCCTTTAAAACCAAACAAAACTTCTCCATCAAAAGCTGCCTTCATCTTCTCCATATGGATCTCTTTGGACCTATCAGTCCAATGTCCATTCATCATGAGAAGTATACTCTGGTCATAGTGGATGAATACTCAAGATACACTTGGGTTTACTTCCTGACCAAAAAGAGTCAGGCAGCTGAAACAATCATGTCCTTTGTTAGGAACATTGAAAACCAAAATGACATAAAAGTCAAACAAATTAGGACTGACAATGGGACTGAGTTCAAAAACCATGATCTTGAGTGTTTCTGTGATGAGAAAGGAATTTCTCAAAACTTCTCTTCTCCTTACACACCTGAACAAAATGGTGTTGCTGAAAGGAAGAATAGAACACTCATTGAGGCTGCTAGGACAATGCTAAATGGATCAGTACTATCCAAACATTTTTGGACTGAAGCAGTTAAGACTGTCTGTTATACTCAAAATAGATCCATCATTGTCAAGAGACATAGCAAAACTCCTTATGAGTTATTCAAAGGAAGGATCCCTGACATCAGCTATTTTCATGCCTTTGGGTGCCCTGTGTTTATTCATAATCACAAGGATCACTTAGGGAAATTTGATGCAAAAGCTGATGATGGATACTTTCTAGGATACACTCGTGTCTCTAAAGCCTTCAGGGTGTTCAATACAAGGAGACAACAAACTGAGGAAACATTCCATGTCACCTTTGATGAGAGTACTGAAGCCATCAGATTCTCAAACACCTCAGTGGAAGAGATAGGAATTGATGATTCATCAAGATACCCTCCTGATGAATATCATCCTGATAGTAATCCATCCACTCAATATCAAGCAGATGCTGATATATCCTATTACATTGTCCCACACAACCTCCCTTATCCAACTATCACTGAGTTTGTTGAAGCCCAAACAAGTACTGGTGATATCAATCAGTCTGAAGAAATTGTTCAGGAACTAATCAATCTCAGTGATCAACTTGGTCAATCAAATACTCAAGATCCTGAAATTCTTCAAGTTTCTGAACCTGATCCTACACCTCCACCCAATCAGGCCTCCACAAGTTCAAATCAGTATCCAAGACCTCAAGATAGCTGGACTAGGTCTAAAGATATAGAACTTGTCAACATAATTGGAGAGCCCATTGAAAGAATGCTTACTAGAAGCATGACTGCTAAACTTAAGGAAACCTCAGCCAATGAATGTCTATTTGTGGACTTCATCTCCAATATTGAACCTAAAAGTGTCAAAGAAGCACTGAAACATCCTAGTTGGATTCAGGCTATGCATGATGAACTAGAACAATTTGATAGAAACAAGGTAATGACCTTGGTCAAATGTCCTCAAGATGTTTCTATCATTGGCATGAAATGGGTATTCAAGAACAAAACTGATGAAAATGGCATAGTCATTAAAAACAAGGACAGGCTTGTTGCCAAAGGTTATAATCAACAAGAAGGCATTTACTGTGAAGAAACATTTGCACCAGTTGCAAGAATGGAAGCCATCAGGATCTTCCTTGCATATGCATCCTACATGAACTTCAAAGTATATCAAATGGATGTAAAAAGTGCCTTCCTCAATGGATCACTGAAAGAAGAAGTTTATGTTCAACAACCTCCTGGATTTGAAAGCAGTGAGTTTCCTGACTATGTCTGCAAGCTTGACAAAGCCCTTTATGGACTGAAACAAGCTCCTAGGGCATGGTATGAAACTCTTTCAGCCTTTCTCATCCAAAACAAATTTGTCAGAGGTAAGATAGACAACACCTTGTTTATCTATAGGACAAGAGAAGATGTCAATCTTGTTCAAGTGAAATTTGAAATGAGTATGATGGGAGAACTCACTTACTTCCTTGGACTACAAATCAAGCAGACTGATAAGGGAACCTCCATCAGTCAAGAAAAGTACACTAGAAGCCTACTGAAAAAGTATGAGCTCAGTGACTGTGCTTCAGTGAAAACTCCAATGGTTCCCCCAAACAACCTAGGTCCTGACCTTACTGGTAAACCAGTAAATCAAACTCTATTTAGAGGAATGATTGGGTCACTGATGTACCTACTTGCATCAAGGCCTGACATCCAATTTTCAGTCTGTTTATGTGCCAGATATCAGTCTGACCCAAGAGAATCACATCTCACAGCTGTAAAAAGGATCATCAGGTACCTAAATGTTCAGGCTTTGATCTCAAAGGGTACTCAGACTCTGACTATGCAGGCTGCAACATGGATAGGAAAAGTACTTCAGGCTCCTGCCAATTCCTTGGTGGTAAACTAGTCTGTTGGAGTACTAAGAAACAACAATCAATTGCCATGTCCTCAGCTGAGGCTGAATATGTTGCAGCAGCCAGTTGTTGTGCAAATGTGCTATGGATGAAAAGTCAACTCAGTGACTATGACATCTATTACAAGATGGTACCCATCTTTTGTGACAACACAAGTGCCATATCTATCTCAAACAATCCTGTTCTTCATAAGAGAACTAAGCATATTGATATCATATATCATTTCATCAGGGATCATGTCATGAATGGTGATATTGAATTACACTTTATCCCCACTGAATATCAGCTAGCTGATATATTCACCAAACCATTGGATGAACCAACTTTCACAAGACTAAAAGCTGAATTGGGGATGTTGGATATTAAGAATCAGTCCACTGACTAAACCTATCCAACTTAGTGTAAATAATGATAACCATTTGTCCCTGACTCAACAAATCTCTCAGTGAATAAGTATCTTATGTCTCACTGAATAACCTTCCCCGAACACCCTCACACTGAATGAAAAGTCATTCAGGGGCCTCAAGACCTCAACAAATGACATTCAATGCTATACTAAATGCTCTAAGTATTTAGTTAGTAAATGTCCGAGGTTGGTAACTGAACACATATTTAATATAGGAAGATATGTTCTTATACCTTCTGGCATCCATATCTTGGTGCCCCCACATCATCACCACATATCCCACTTGGCATTAAATGCCTCTCCTCACAAGTAATATCTTTTGATATTATATGTGGTGACATCATACTGTAAAATACACTTTTGCAAAACAACGCGACTGTTCACCTTGACAGTTGCGCAAAACCCGAGAAAGTGGATTTGTGGCATTTAATGCGGATATCAAACGGTTATACAAAACAATTTTCAAATTTTAATGAAAATTCGCAATATTGCAAAAAACATCCTTCCTCTCCACTTCCCTATAAATACCCACACAAAAATTAGCACACACACGCTTTAAAATATTAATCAAACTCTTGCTATTTTTTTCTCAAAACCTGTGTGTGTTATTAATCTCATAACCACTTTTTCTTTCAAAATCAAGACCTTTCCTTTATAATGCCTACTTCTAGAGCTATTACCTACGCTCCAAATGTGGAATTCCAATTAGAGAGCATGGACATGACCAAAAATAATGTCGTTGGGAACTTTGCCTATCCGTAAAAATTTCTGGCCTATAAGGATATGGTAAAATACCTACAAAATTGCTTTCTCTCTACGGCATTTACCAAGACACCCTCAGTCATATACCATGACTACTTGAGGGAGTTCTGGTGTACAGCAGTGGTCACCAACTCTGATGTCACCAAGGACTCCATCATTACCTTCTCAGTGAAGAATGGGAGGAAAACCCTCTCCTTAGACTACCAAACCTTCATCAAAGCCACATGCCTTGATTTCACTGAGGCCTTTGACCCTCAACCCTATGAAAGTGAAGTAAAGGCCGAATTGCTTTTACTTGGGCCACATGATGATAAATACCCTGATGTGGCCCCAGGGACTCTATTGGCCAAAGCCCCCATCATAAAAACATGGTTTCCTGCCGTTTGGAGGATACTAATGACTTTTTTCATTCAGGTCCTTGGTGGGAACAAATCCTCCATGGAGCAATTGAACACTGCTCAACAAATGATAGTGTTCAGTCTCCTGAATGGTAGAAAAATATATATTGGAGAAATTATCTTCAAAGACCTCATAGTCAAGCTCTCAGGGAAATCCAGGCAAAGACACATGTCTTACCCTAGGTTCATTTCCTGTGTGCTTAAGGACTTATTAGGCTCTGAGTATGTTAGGCAAAATATACAGGGATCTGACCTTGATGTCTTACACAAGGCCAATTACTCAAAAGACCTCACTGAGGTTACACTAGTCGCCCTTACCACATACATGTTGATGGTCATTCAGGGTGCTAATGTCATATCACATGTGCCTTCTCCTTCCAAGAAGGAGAAGAAGAAAAAGAAGAAAGGGTCTAGGAAGGTAGTTCAACCCAAACCACTCGACACTGAGACCTCTGCTTCACAGCCTGAGAAAAAAAGGCTAAAAAAGGCCCAGCTAACTGAGACACCCACTGAGGAGGCCAGTACTCAATTGGCCAAAGAACAAACGCCAACGGAGGGCACTGAGAAATCACACTCAGTGTCCTCAGACAAACCCTCTCCTAAAGACTCTGCTGACATACACAAGTCAATGGAGTCAGGAATCATTCAACAATCACTTCCCGATGAAGGCATTCGTAAATCACCACTTTTTCCTGAGGGAGAAAAGGGCCCTGAATCCTCAGTAGAGCAGCACTACTCTACCGAGAAGGGGACCCACACCCCCTCACATCCCGCTTACGGCTTTGATAAATCACAGTCAGAGTCTCAGGGAGGACTGGTCCCTATATCTTCATCAGGGCAGCACAACCTTGGTGGAAAGGGGGACCTCAACATCTCACATCCTGCTTATGGCTCTGATAGATCACAATGAGAGTCTCACGGAGTACTGGTCCCTATATCTTCGTCAGGGCAGCACAACCCTGATGGAAAGGGGGGCCTAAACATCTCATTGCCTAGTGATGGTACTGGCTCAAACCCACCAGTCCCTAAAGGTACCTCAGGGGACAAAGACTCAAGGGGCATGCAGACTGAAGATTCACCTCCCAAACTGGTTAAGACACCAAGAAAAGTGCGTCATGACCCTGATGCACCAGTGCTCATGGAAATCATCTTGCATAATGGGAAAATCTTCAAGGGAACCAGTGAAGAAGTGGTTGTTGTCTTGGATGAAGAGGACAGGATCAAGGCTGAATTGCTCAGTAAGCCAGTTATTGCTGAAGTTGCCAAGGAAGTCATCAGAGAAACTGAGCTGAATATCATGGGGGAACAGTTCTTTAAACTTCAGGCTGACCTAATCAAAGAACACAACCTGAAGGTCAAGCAGAACACTAAAAGAAAGAAGAGGAACTATGAGAGGTATGTCTGGACCATGACGAAGACCAAGGGTGAAGGTCCCATCACTGACATGACTATTCATACAAACACTGATCCTATAGCCATAACTGTTCATAGAGGACCAAGGAAGTCTAAGAAGAAGGCTCCCTTCAAGTTCTCAGAATATGGGATCAAGGAATGGGACATGATGGGACCCATCCTGAAGAAGAAGAAGAACAGGTGTGTCCCTGACCTTCTGGCTGCCCTGACAAACAAGTATGAGGAACTGGAAAGGGTGGCCAAAAGCTTAGGAATTGACCACCAGAAGGCACTTGCCTCTCAGGGACTAACAATCCATGAACCAACTTAGAGCACAGGGAGGAAGAGGAAAGCAATAGGCCAAGAACCTGAACAATTCATTGCTGCTCTTCACTGTAATAGAATTCCTCCTAAAGGTGTCAAGTTCACTCCCAACAAAGTGATCAAGCACCCTGAGTTTGGTATCTTCTTCATTGATGAGTTTGGTCAACAAGCCTTCCAGAGAGTCAGTGACATACACTTGGTAGAGACAACAACTCTTCTGGCCTACAAGCTGATGGCACACCATGTGAAGAGTCCTGAAAATGATGAGTTCATAAGACTGATGGAGAAGATGATGAGTGAGAGACCCGACAAGCAGGTGTTGGTGTCTAAGAAGGCAAAACTAGAACTCATGGGTATTAAGGAAGTCTGAGTACTTAACCCTGAGTATTATGTTTAGATAGTAGGACTGATGTAATGTTTATGAATAAGATAATGGCCCATGTCTATTATATCAGTGTCCTTTAATTTCTTTATAGTATCTTCAGTGTAAGAAGAAGCCCAATTGCTCACTTATACTGATCAAACACTTAGGCTAAATTTATATCCAAATAGGGGGAGATTGTTGGGTCCATTCAGTACCCAAGCGTCATTAAACAAGGATTTGAATACAAATTATCCTAAGTGTCATATAACCTTGAACGCTCTCAGGTCACTGAGTGAACAGTCACTCAGTGAGTTTTCTTCAAGATGCCTAGGACGAGTCTAAGAAGAAGGATTCACCATTCTGTGAGGCGGAACTCCCTGAATGGCACCTAAGCCAAAGAAGAAGATAATGGGTTCAGTGAGTGATGATAATAACTCACTGAACCCCAGTCTCCACAACAACTATGAAGAATGAAGATTGAAGACTGAAGACCAAAGATTGAAGAACTTGAAGACTAAAAGAAAGGCGGGACAAGGCGGGAAAGGTTTGAAGAGATAAGGAGAAGTCCTTATCAGGCTGAAGTCAAACTTTCCCTGAAAGGTTTCATAACAAGAACAGTGTCATCACTGTTACTCTGAAAGCATTATTGTCCTATACCCAAAATAGGTTCTTGTAACAGTGACAAAATACATCAGTATTTTGTCCTGATTAGCTTAGGTCATCTTTTGTCTTTTAATTCACTGGTGCTCTTTTTACTTGTCTATAAATAGGATCATAAGGGAGTAAAAGTGGACAAGTTTATGCAATTAATGCTTAGACATTCACAAACCACTTTTACTCCTCCAAAGAGTAACTTAGTCCTTGAGATAGCTCAGTGGTTCCTTATAGTTGCCACTTAAGCTTAGCTTAAGTTTAGAGAGGAAACATACCATACTTGTCATTTCAATCCCAAGTATTTTTTCCGCAAACACTTGGGTATAGATTCTTTTGATTAACTTCTAATAAGAATTTAAACGTTGAAAAACTCTAGTCTTTATCATTTACGTTTTACTTATTTGTTTAGTTAATCAATGCATTACTAAGTCATGGAACACGGTTAGCTTAACTTTGTAGTTAATTTTAATCGTGTAAGGGGAACAACAGGGAGTCACCCCCAATAGATCTATTTATATCATACGCGCTTCCCAGCAGGAATTGACGGTTGATGATAGTGGGTGCAATGGGATTCAAACATACTTAGGTTATCCGCATACTAGTGTGTAAAAACAAAGTTCAATTTGGTCCATGAAAACAGATTTGCATGTTTCTCACCCCAAGGTTTATAAAAACAATTCGTATAAAAATGGGGCTATAAACTCACCTTAATAATAGCAATCTGCTAGTCAACAAATAACACAGTGCAACCGCTCCGACACGCGACCTAGATCAGTATGGTAAGTCTTAGCTCAATATTCGTGTTTTAAACGTTTTAACTCATTTGAAAGGTTTACGTGTGTCAAGTGCTCGTGTATTTCTTGCTTGCTGTGTGGTAAGGTACGTTTCAAAAGTGGTTTATCATACAAGACTCTTTGGTGATGGCTCATGGTGAAAGTGTCCGGTGAAATTACGTGCGATGGAAACATCCGTGCGTAGTACTCGTCGTCGGAAAATACACAAGTAATATATATATATATATATATATATATATATATATATATATATATATATATATATATATATATATATATATATATATATATATATACTAGTTGTCGAAGCCCGCCCTTATTTTTTACCATAGCGAAAGAAGGGTGGTAAAAAATGGTTGAAAATTGTACATGTTGAAAGAAAGGGTTGTACATAAAAACTTTTAGATATTTGTAAATAAATTATTTGATATTAGTGATCGAAGGCAAAATGAGCACCAACATAACGGGATTTCATCGGTATTCCGATCAAAGAATCAAAGAAAGAAGGTTTCAGTTTCATATAGCAATCATCTCTTTCCAACGTTAGTCAAATGGCCACCGAAGGCTCCGAAAAAATAACTAATAATACTAATATAAGATAGTAGTTATTTTTATTGATTGTATAGTTTTTTTTTTTTTTAAAATACTTGGTAGTTTATTTGAAATCGCCTTGAAGGGCGGGCATGACTTATAATTATCGTTTTCATATTTTAGGTGTAAATCATGTGTCTAAAAGTGGTTGGTATGAATCACTCTCCTTTCTATGTTTTTCTATTCAACTCACCGCAGCCTGATCTTGTTCCTTCCTCGTCACGCCAAAGCGCTGTGAAACATTTTCTGACGTAATCCCCATTGAGCTCAATTTAGTACTCATATTTACATGCTACTTTTTTGTGTGACCGTGGTTTCTAACCTTTTAGCCAACTAATCCATGGGTGGTTTTCGTCCAATTTAAGCAACAACTTAATGTACTTTATCCAATTTTATTAAGAATAGATCTCAATAACACACCGATTTAGAACACATTTTTAACATTTATGTTTTAGTTGTGAGTGAATAAAGACAATAATAGGTTTAGTTTCCTATCATTTTATGGTACAATCGTCAATCATAATACTAAAACTTGCACCAATCACGAAGTATACATGGAATATGCTATTAAAAAGATTCACATACGATGAAAAGCACTCTCCTTTTAGCTAAACTATTTATTGGAAGAGATTTTTATTAACTATCAGTTCCTCCTTAGCAAATGGTCGGGTCTGCACTTCCTTGATTGTTAATGGTCGGGTCTGCACTTCCACCGATAGCATACATCTCCCAATGAGTGTAATCATTATTCACCACATGGAAATACCCATGTCGTCGTTTATAAAAGAATAAGTTATATGACTTGCTACTTTTTGCTTACGTGTTTTTGTGAAATTAATTCGATATTTAGTACCTTTGCATTCTTTGAATAACACCTACTCCAAAATGATTGTAGACAATACTCACTTGCATTAATTTGTCTCTTGTATTCAAGTCATTGTATCATTCGAGATAAAGTGCAATCGGTGACCAATTTACCACCTGAGTTCATCTTTTTGATTTGCATATTTTGCAGCAATACTTATTCAAACACCACCACCGAAATGCATATTGAAAGTTGATACCATTTAGCTCAAATATTTAAAACCATTAGGGATGATATAAAAAATAGTAGAAAAATAAGGAAACTTCATTAAATTTTTGAGAACATAAAGAAGTCCAAATACCTTTCATGGCAAACAAATAATCGAACAGGCTTTTGATATTTTAGACATAGCAAACACAGGCCATTTATGTTCTGTTTTTACTTGAAATTATTCTTTAACAACAAAAACATAGTGTTTATATGGTACATATAAAAGAACACAAACAAATATTCATTACACTGTATGTAAACAAATAATTGGGGTCCTTCAAGGTTCTTGTGTTTGCCATCCTATAGCCACATGTTTAAGAAAGTTATGAGCATTCACAGATAGGTAGGTAGTACCATTAAGCAACATAACTTGTATATCTTACCTTTTGTATACGATTGATATCATGTTTATAATGCCGAATTGATATTGACACACCTGCTGGAATCTGCAAAACAAAAGATATAAATGTTACAAAATTTCTGTAGCCTATCACTCGAATAACAAATGCAGTTATACAAACCCCATATTCCTATAATCATTGTTTATTGCCGTGGGCTAGCATCATTATTAATTTACTATCATATGTGTCACATTTCATCTCATACGTAGTCTTTTACAATCATTTTTACAATGATTAAATGATCTGAGCACATTGATGTGTGAAATTTTTATAGTTTTGAAGACCAATTGTTGCAAGTTATAAAGATATCTGTAATGTGATGGTAAACTATAATTAATTAACATGTTGCGGAGTGTAGACCATGGGGAATCCGAGCAGCTTCATTGAACAATCCATAAGCATCATTATACCTTCTCGTATTTTGTGTGGGGAACGTGATGTTCCTATACTTGGAATACGTAACCACAATTATAAGCAGTTATATCCAGAACTTTAGTTTCATATTTCTGTCCAGATTTTGCTAAAGGTCCTGTCCAAGCATCCCCTTAAAGTTGGTTATGTCCAAACAACCCCTTAAAAATGTTTTTGACTTTTGTCCAAAGACCTCCTAAAACTCTTTTGCACATACAACCCCTAAAAGTCTAAAACTCCAATTAGCCACTAAAACATAGCATGTCAAACAACCCCTATAAACTTTTCTGACAGATTAAGTCCAAATACCCCCTTTTCGGTTGAGATTCTGTCTAGAATTTCTTTTAAAAAAATGTGAAACATACCTATGCCGAACTCATTCACCTCAAACATATTTGATAGATTTAATAAACAGATTATGTAAGCTGGCAACGAATTCTATATATTATTTAGCGGGTGATTGCCCCTAACTCTCACATTCATTTCCTAGAGCCATCCTAAAATTAGTATCATTGTTCTCATAGTGCGCTCACAAGAGTTTTTGCTTTCGGAACTCTGGCAAAAACACAAGATGATGCGAGTCTTCGACTCAGATGTACACGGAAATAATTCATACCTGATGTTCTGATTTGAAGTGGCAGAATTGGTTGTTTTTCTGTGTTGTGGCTTTACTGATGAACGATGTTTGACCCTAAACACCTCTGAGTCAGATTCGTCACTATAACATGTACTTTTAACTCCACATGGATATTGGATTGAGGAGCTTCATCAATCAATGAAGAAGCTTCATCCACATTAGCTTCGTTTTTAGCAGAACTAATATCATTCTATGACAGTAACAAACAAAGTATGGTTAGGTTACATCTTGATCCAAGTTTTCGTGTCTTTTAACCATTGAATATAGAACAATGATTTTAAACTTACATGGGTAACCGGGAACTCAGGCACAGAGTGCTTCAAATTGCAGCCCTCTTCAAAATCAATGTCAAATTGTATCCATCTTCTTTAGCTAGTGAGTACAATGTAGACAGTAGAGCCATGTCACTTCCGTTTTAAATTGTGCTATTTCTCCGTGCTTCTTCCTCCTATGAAAATAATCAGTAGTATAATGGAACCAATTAACATGCTTTCCAAAACATGTTTTTGCATTCGAAAAAAGTATGTGAAGACAAAAAAGGGAAAATAATAACTGAAGTTGTTTACCCGAACTTGAATGTGGTCAATGGGTCTAAAGAATGCTGGGTCCTAACTGTAAATGTGTTCTCAACGGTTGAGAAGCTGCGGTTGACCTCTGCACCTACGTATGTGTTGGTAAGGGGCTTAACAATGTGGTAGTAGGAAGCATTTAGAGTGTCACCCTTGTTATTCCTGCACGATCAACATAATAATTCAAACGTCACTATCCGAGTGTACCACTTACAGTTGCATAAAACCGAAAAA
The DNA here is from genome assembly GCA_021014915.2 of Artemisia tridentata subsp. tridentata. Lineage (NCBI taxonomy): Eukaryota > Viridiplantae > Streptophyta > Magnoliopsida > Asterales > Asteraceae > Artemisia > Artemisia tridentata. Next base: position 237,558,797 of record CP139503.1, read on the forward strand.
CAAACTAAATTAAATAGTAAAAAGTAATCCATGAGTTCTCCAGGAGTCAAAAGAACATTTATCAACACTTTTCAAGTTTGAACATCAATATTCTTTTGTCTGATCTGGAGATACCCTAACCGAGTCACTTTCAATTAGAGGTGGCAGTTTCCACTGATTTACTTACGAATGGGTCACATTGGTTATAGTTAATCTATAATGGGTCAAATAAGCCAAAGCAATTATAGATCAAATCAGTCAAACATGTTGCAAGTTGCCTAAAAGTGCATTCTTGGCACCAACAAAATGTTAAATTATTTTAATTTGAAAAACTACACTATTATTTCTAGAGTACCATTAGTAAAAATCTAGAACATCTTGCAATAACGCACATTCGTAACCTTGGTTGACACGTTAACTCCTTATTAAAAAATTGGAGAAAAATGTCCATAGGTCGACCAACCTAATTCACCCGTGCTAATAAAACAAACCCGTTCTGATTCGTTACCCAACCCCTTGCTAAGCAATGACTTTTTTCCTAGCTGAAATGTAATTAAAACAGAGAAACTAATAAACTTACATACAAATTTACCTGCTTATCCACTTAGATTGTCAACCGAATCAGCATCCACAGCTCCAACTCCCTCCAATCCCAGCTGCTCAGCAACACATCTTACAGAAACTCGGTCTCTACCTTGCACCTTTTCGCAAAAAAAAAAGAAAAAGAAATAGAAGGTAACCATTAATTAAGTTTAAAACGCCAATGCAAAAATAATGGCAAAAAGTAAGAAAAAGTTGGCTTACCTGAACATAATGTCGACCAATTTGTTCCAGCCAGTCTATTTTCACGCACACTCTGTCATCAACAAACACATGGCTAGTTCTTTTCAATATAGATGCTATTGTGTACCCCAACGCCATAAGACCACCAAGGAGACGCACGCTAACCTCAAAAGTTATCCTTGGAGATATTACGAATGGAGAATCTGTCACCCATTCCTAAAAATCAAAAATCATAATGAAAATTCTCGTATATTTTTCAATAATTCACATTTCTTGTTAGTACAACCGAAAGTACACACAAAAAGCATGATAGTAACCAGTGTGTCAAAATGGACAGTTTGGACTGAGTAACAGGCTAAAATGGATCGGATTGGATTGTCCCGCCAACATATTTTTATCCAAATTGTTGATCATATGAATAGCTATATTCTGAAATATGATTACAGAAATTATATTATTGAAATACTGATGTGGTTAGAAGGTTGTAAACATTTGAACAGACTTTTGGTAGTTTTTGACCCGTTTAACCATTTCAATCCATTTTACCTGTATCAATTTTAACTAAGTTTTACATTTATCCGTTAAACATTTGAAAACACTTTGGGTACTTTCCGACACATTTGACCAGTTTCATCTTACGCTTAGTTTTTTTTATTTACCCATTTGACCCACTAAAGATTTAGAGATATAAGTAATACACAGGGACCCACGGTTATGTACATGAGGCAGACATGCTACCACTTATTGAAAGATCAAAAATCAAACCTCAAACATGAGACTAAATCTTCCTTCTCTATTGCGCATCCTCAAATATGATTGGCAAGTTTCTGGATCTTCACCAGGTGGCAGAAGATAAATATTATAAGTCTCCTCCAGAGTTTGGGTATGTTCATCCGACATCACTGAGTTAACTTGATCTACAGTTAGGTTTCTTGATGACTGAACAGGTATCAAGAAAACGTTGAGATCAAAATTGTTTCATATTTGAACTTCATAGGGAAAAGCTCAAACCTTTAAAATATAAGTTGGACTCTGGAATCCTGTCAAAGGATTAAATTTGTTCACGATTCTTATATGAGCCGTCTTTAGGTCAGGTTCTATAAATGCCTTGTACATTGGATAAACCTGCATAAACAAAGCACCTGATTTATTTGACTAATGTTTTATCTTTAACACGTCAAATGGGTGAAATTAATCTATAAAAACACTGTTTAAAGAGAATTGCATCAAAAGTAGTCCAATCTATACTTTCAAATTATAAAACCTCTAGTTATTTTATACAAAAAAGTAGGTTTTTATCGATATGATACTTTTTTTAATCAGATTAGACAAAGTGCTAGTTTAGGAAAACTTCAGGACAAAAAAAAGCTCTGGATCAACCCACCCGTACAAAAAATTATCCATTTTGACCCGTTACCCAACTTTATCTACCCAGCCCGCTGAGGTTTAAGTACATAAAAGCTAACGAAATTATAATCAGTATCCTCGGTTTCGCAAACTATGTCGTTGTAGCCTTTACATTTAAAAGTCACTTCTCCAGGATTTAGCCTGATCAGAAAAGAATCAACACCAGATATAATGATTTAAAAGTCACATTATGATTTATAGGATTTTATAAAAACATTAAAAAACAATAAACACAGAATGTGTTAACGTTAGCAACAGCCTAATCAAACAAAGCAAAAAGTACCAATATCTCAGTAAACTAAATCTCATAAATAAACACAAAGTATTAGCAAGCCGATAAAAACCAACTAACCTTGGAGACACCCTTTCCAAGGTAGTCTGAACCTCCATCTCTTAATTCAAGAGCCTCATAGATACCTACAGCACATAATCACATACATATCATACAACTACGTATCCAAATAACACGATTACGTAAATACGTGGTAAATGAGATCTTACCGGTGGATGCACCACTGGGAACAGCAACTCTGCCCAAAGTTCCATCAGAGAGAGTCATATCAACCTATAGTCACATATTATCCAGACGTAAATAACTTTATACAAAAGCTTAAAAACAATCGATTGAATAATCAAATCAAATCAACTTGATGCAGCATAAACAATAAATGAGCAAACAAAAACATGATATTGTGAACATGATATTGTGCTTTGTAATCACCTTAAGAAATTACATGTGTGATCTAGAGCAGAAGCGTGAAGCAGAAGTTGTCGATTTAGGGTTTTGGGAAGGGTATGGAATATTGATAGGAGACTCAATAAGCGTTTAGTTATGCCCCTGATGTTTATTTCCCCATCTCTTTTGTCTAGTTTATTTCTTTTGTTTTCGGTTATTCATCACAATCAATGGCTTGGCTCCATTGGTTGAGATGCATGCGTTTGAACCCAAAGATGCATGTTCGAATCCTACACCATGAGTTTTTGAGAAAAATAAATCCGAATTTTAGTCCGATTTTTCCTGCAGCAAGAAATGCCAAGTGGCATAGTTTAGCATCATTCACTACACCTTCCCCAAACACCAAACTGTATAATAAAGGGGTCTCATCCTGATTGAGGACCTGCATAGTAAGATGAGATAAATTAGCTCAATATGGATTCTAATTATACTAAAGATAATAATGTGATCTGTACCTGCAAAGTGCAAACAGAATCTGTTGCAGAAAAGATTGCTCCTATTGCTGGAAGAAAGATGGTTGATAATATTAGAAAATAAGTACATGTTTTTAAAAGGTAACTAAGCCAATCTTATTTACCGGCTGGTTCACTACGCACTTGTTTTATACTATTCACCTCATAACCTCAACCATAACTCATACTTTCACCGTCAGTTTAAATAAACTGAATCTATTCTTTTCATTGTTCCTGCACCTTGTTAGTTTCGATGCTCCTTACATTCGTGCCCTTTTACTCCCCTAGAAAGTATATTAGATACGCTATTTCCCGCTACTTTCACCACCCCAAGGCCATCAACACCAAGACAAAAAATGAGTAATATCTTTGTAGACCAGGCTAGCGTTGAAGTCATATGAGAGGCGTATTATAGACAAAAGGACTACTTAAATGAAACTTGCTTGTCGTGATCAAAATCCATTTCGATTGGCTATCTTGTACGTCTTTTCACCTTTTATCATGGCCAAAAGCTGCATCGAATGAGCCCGGCCACTACTACAACTAATAATGCATCAAACTTTATATGTTACTTTCAACTTTATATTATTGAAACAGTGTAAAAATGCAAAACACATTTTTTGGCATTCGGATAAAAGAAGTAGGCCATATCAGATTCTTTAACATCATTTTACGCTCTTTATAGCTAACAATCACATATTTAAGTCATCATATTGCACAATAATATACTGGCATTGCACATTAAGATGAGAACATCACATTATGTACCTAAATAAGCAAAATGTACTAAAAGTCTGGTTCAATACACACACATTTAACATTGTTCACTTCATAAGCTCAATCCTAACTCATACTTTCACCCTAAAATCGAACTGAATCAATCAAATCAAATCACATATCGAAGCCAAGAGTAATAATCACCAGTTCATAAACTGAACATTTCACCTACAGAAGCTAACAATTACAGATTTAAGTCATCACATTGCACAATAATATACTGACATTGCACATTATGTAGCTAAATAAGTAGAAGGTACTAAACACCTGGTTCACTAAGCACACATTTAACACTGTTCACTTCATAAGCTCAACCATAACTCATACTTTCACCCTCAAAATAAACTGTAATTGAACAAATTATTTAGATAAATATAGTGCAGACTGACACTGCTAAATCTAGACTTCTTCAGAAACAATATTCAAGAAGCATGCTTTAATAGATTTTATTTAAAAGAGGTAATTAAACAAATCACATCCAGGGCTGATATCTACTATTCTACTTATCTTGAAGTAGTCAGTCCAATTAAAGATGAAGAACACAGTTTTGGTGGTGTTTGCTATTGCATACTTTTGGCTTATGCTTATAGCTTATAAGCAATTCCAAATAAGCACCTCCCCATGTTCTTGTTGAAAAGTACTTAATTCATCAAAATAAACGTAAATAAGCCACTAAGCCATAAGTAATCCAAACACTTCAGAAGTGCTTTTTTATTTCAGAAAATGAAATAAGCCAATCTTATTTACCGGCTCGTTCACTACGCACTTATTTTACACTATTCACCTCATAACCTCACCCATAACTCATACTTTCACCGTCAGTTTAAATAAACTGAATCCATTAAAATCAAATCCGTTGTCGAAGCCGAGAATAACATTTATCGGATCATAATCTAAACATTTTACCTAAAGAAGCTAACAATCACAGATTTAAGTCATCATATTGCACAATAATATACTGGCATTGCACATTAATATCAGAACATCACATTATGCACCTAAATAAACAGAATGTACTAAAAGGCTGGTTCAATACACACACATTTAACATTGTTCACTTCATAAGCTCAATCCTAACTCACACTTTCACCCTAAAATCGAACTGAATCTATTAAATCAAATCACATATCGAAGCCAAGTGTAATAATCACCAGTTCATAAACTGAACAGGTTTTAATAAACTGTAAAATCCTGGTTAACCTTAGCAGATAAGCAGGTAAAACTAACTACTAAAAAGGCATAAACCCAAACATAATGAATAAATAAAAACAGAACAGAACGACATATACCTGCTTCTACAAAGATCAACAACAACTTTATCCGGTCTCACAACCTTAACATGCCCTTTCAGCATCAACAGCCGATTTCTCATACACATGATTAGTACCAAGCAACCAAATAACCTCAGGCTCCACAAAAGCTATAATATTCATCAGCAGTTCAGTATCCTGCATAGTTCCTAAAGAAGGCAATAAGTTTCCCATCACCACACATATAAAAGCCAAGCTGCTAACTTTCGCTAGCTGATCTTGGCGTCGAGGCATAGCTACTAAGTTTCCCATCCTCTTAGTATTTCTGTGATAAAAAAAAAATGAATGAATCAATACCTAGGCATCGGTATACTCCATCATAAATAAAAAATTGTCTAAATGAGATTAGGGTGTTAATAGAAATTAAAACAAACCTCGTGGTGGTTTCGGTTCCAACGGTGGTGGTATAGGATTATAGAGATTGTCGATTTAGGGTTTTGGGAAGGGTAGGGAATATTGATAGGAGACTCAATAAGCGTTTAGTTATGCCCCTGATGTTTATTTCCCCATCCCTTTTGTCTAGTTTATTTCTTTTGTTTTCGGTTATTCATCACAATCAATGGCTTGGGTCCATTGGTTGAGATGCATACCTTTGAACCCAAAGATGCAGGTTCGAATCTTGTACCATGAGTTTTTGAGAAAAATAAATCCGAATTTTAGTCCGATTTTTCCTGCAGCAAGAAATGCCAAGTGGCATAATTTATGATTATGTGGCATTTTAATGATTATGTGGCATTGGGGTGGCATTTATGTGGCATTATCTACGTGTAACGCCTACTGTTATATATAATATATATATATATATATATATATATATATATATATATATATATATATATATATATATATATATATATATATATATATATATATATATATATGTGTGTGTGTGTATATATGTGTGTGTGTGTGTGTGTGTGTGTGTGTGTGTGTGTGTATGTGTGTGTGTGTGTGTATTATCGCATATATATATTAAATAAGGTTTAATAATTAAACATTTAATTAATTAGGGCTTATAATTAATTAAATAGATATTGAAAAATTAATATGATAATGGTGATAGTTGGGTATTATTATATTATAAATATTATAATTATTTATAATACAATGATAATTTTTAAAAGGAATTTATAAGTATTTAATTTAGAAAAATTAATAAAGTGTAAGTGTATAAATATAACATATATTTATAATTCTTAAGAAGTTTAAAAATATTAACTTGGAAAAATTAATATTTTTAATAATAAAATAGTATATTTCGTCCTTTAGTCGGTTTTTATCCGAAAATATTCTAAGTGTTGAAATTTTTGAAAAATCGGGCATGACCCGTTCGTTTATTCAACTTTTCCATTTTTTCCCAATGTTACAATTTACTCAAATAGTCCCTTTCGTTAACAATATTTGCAAAACTAGTCCGTAAGTATATATTTAGGTCAAAAATATATATTTCGTTAGGTTTTTAATTAACTGACGTTTATTACCAAAATAATTATAAGTCGCGAAATAAAATTCAACGTTTAGTCAAAATATTCCAAAAAGTCAATAAAAGTCAATGATCATGAAATTTGGCCGAAAAGTCCATTTTGTAGCCAAATTAGGCCATAAGTGCCAAAACGATTTCGAAGCATTTTTAATCGATATATAATGTTTTAATACGTCAAAATATTTATAAAAGGTCAAAAAATATTCCAAAACTCATTTTTGTCACCAGAAATATTTATTGGGCCGAGTAGGCCATAATGGGCCCAATAGTCCATTTTTAGTCCGAAAACTAATTAACCCTTCTAGATACGTTATATTTTGCGTTAAGTATTAAATAAGCTAATAAACACTTTAAATAAGCAATTCGATCAAAAAGTCAAACTAGGTTGAAAGTTGTTGGGCTCGGCCCATTTTGTGTCGAGACCAAATTAAACCCAAAACAAATAAGCCGAAACCAATAAGCTAGTGCTTATTTCAATAAGCTATCTAAAATAAACTAATAAACATAAATTTCACTATTTCACCACTAGAGCCAAAACTTTATGTTTTTCAAAACCCCGATTTTTATTTTTCTTAAAAGCTAACTGATTTATATATACACACAAATAATTATATATTTCGTTTTAAACTCGCGTAATTAACACTAATCACATTTGTATCATCAAACTAGTACCACAAGCAACAAGATTTACCACACAAGCAAGAAATAACCTAACTTGTATAAAAACTTCAAAAATGTCAAGCACACATAAACATATATCAAACCCTAGCTTTTTCAATTTAACAAAACATAATCATTTAACACTTGGTAACACTTTTAAACATCATAAGAACATGTAATGAACAAGATTGAAAAAGTTTATGAGTTTTCCTTACAATGCTTGGAAAAGTCGAGAGGTATAGGGAGCAAAAAGACTCCAATTTGCACCAAATTTACCCACAATACGTTCCGATTAACCCAAAACACTTGAAAGTACATCCCGATTAGCTCAAACTTCAAATGATTTTTGTAGATCTTGAATTTTGTTGTTGGTCGTGAGTTTTGGAAGAGAGAAAATGATCTAGGAAGGTTTTGAGGATAAAATGTATGTGTGTTTTGCTAGGTGGTGTGTTTAGGGTATAAAAACAAAACCATTATGTGTCATAATCCTCTAAGTGGTATTTAGGATAAGTTTTCTTGTCTCCTTGTGGGGAGTTGGGCGACAAACGACACCAAGGGGGGAAGGAAGGAAATTTTGTTCCTCGTTGGTGTATCGTGTGTCGGTGTGAGCTTAAATGTTACCGTAAAGTCCAGTTTTGACGTTTTTGGACACGTATACGTAAAATAAAGTTTTTATCGACGTTTTAGTCAGAATAATAATAAAATATTATTATTTGCTCAAAAATGTATTTATTTGACTGCTACCATATATACTGTAGTGTCGGTTCGCGTGTGGGGTTGCTTTTCAGTAAATACAAGAAAGCTTCTCGGTTAAATACGAAACTTGTCAGTAACTATCAGAAATAGAATAATTTACGCTTACTGACAAAAATAGACTTTTTCAGCAGTGACTGTAAGCTACAATATGCGGGATAGCTCCCCAAAAATGTTCAGAAATGCTCAGAAACATGCAGTTACGCATAGAAATGCTCGGTTTAAAAATAATAAATAAATATTTATTATTAACTTAAAATGTGAAAATTACCATTTTTCACATACATCCAACACCACCTCCAAGCTCCACCCGCATTCCCACCAACATAAGTGTTGGCTTATTGTCAAGCCATAGTATGTCTTAGTATCCTATTATTTTTGGTTTTCCATTATTAGCAAAGTACATAGTAACCATGGTGGTTGTTTAATGACTTGCCATTCTCATGATTAGGGGTCTTCTTGTCGGTTCATAGGATGGTTTGATCGGGAAATGTGTCCTCGTTCAAGAATGATCATACCAGGCCTTTTGAGGGGAAGAAATGAGCTTGAGGCAAGATTACAAGTGGCTCAAGGCGATGTGTGGAAGTGGAAGATTTACCTGGTGCTCAGTTGGATATTGTTCTTGATTGTTTATGCACTTTGTTAATCTTTTAGCTTTTATGTATGATGGCCGTATTTTGTGTTTTATGGAAATGTAAGTACTTGTTAGGCCACCATGTTAGTGTAACAACCTTGATCAAACTATTACGTAGTATGTTCTAACTTTAGATTATCGTTAAGGGGTGTAAACGAGTCGAGCTTTTAACGAGCTACTCGAGCCCGAGCTCGATTAACTCGAGCTCGAGCCTACATATTTTCATGCTCGAGTCGAGCTCGGACAAAAGATTGTGATCGTTTAGTTAATCAAAAATTCTCCCCACATTAGCCAGCCGCCTGCAACTGGATCCAAAATCCAAACACAAAAAAAAAATTCACCCCACATTACCAAACACAAAAATTCAGACGCCTGCAATCGATGGATTCAAGTGAGAATGAAAACCCAGAATTAGCCGCAACTGGTTCCAGTGTTCCTCACGATTCCAACAACAGATCTTCAGGGAATCATGGTGATGAACACCCATTTGCTAAAAGAAAGAGAGCTTGCAAGTCGAAGGTGTGGATAGATATGATTAAGATTGATAATGGGAAAAGAGCAAAATGTATTCATTGCAAAGAATGTTTTGTTATGCCTGCTACGGGTACAACAACAACACTACAGCGACATATTAGTAACTGTACTGAGAAGAAAAATGCCGACCGAAAACAACAACTTCTTAACTTTCAACGGGTATCCGATGAGGACCAAAGCACTTATTCTTCGTTTCCTGCTCTTACTACTGGTAAGTATGTTCCTGCTGCTACTAGAGAATTAATTTCTCATTGGGTACTAATGCATGAACACCCTTTTAGTATTATTGAAGAACATGGTTTAAATTTAGTTTTTAAAAGTATGCAACATGGAGCTGAAAACATTTCCAGGCAGACCCTTAAGAATGATTGTATGAGTGTGTATGAGATTGAGAAAAAAAAGTTAAAAAACTTACTGGTAGATGTTAAGAGAATAAGTATAACCACAGACTTATGGAAATCTAAAAACCAAAACATTGAATACATGGTTATAACTGGGCATTTTGTTGATACCAACTGGAACTTACAAAAGAGAGTTTTAAGTTTTGTAGACGTTCCTCCCCCTAGACGTGGTATTGAGATTGCTGACACCTTATTGAAATGTCTAAGAGAGTGGGAAATAGAAGAAAAAGTAATGACCATTTCTGTAGACAATGCTTCTGCAAATGATGCAGCAATGAGAATTTTAATTGCTCACTATAAAAGACTAGGAAACATGTTTTGTAATGGTAAATTTTTCGAAGGTAAATTCTTTCATGTGAGATGTTGTGCACATATTTTAAATCTCATGGTGCAAGACGGGTTGTCAGTAATCAAAGATATATTTTTAAAGGTTCATGATAGTGTAAGCTATATAAACGCTAGTGATGCAAGATTAAAGGTTTTCTCACAAGTAGCACAACAACTCCACTTGCCTGATAGAAAACTTATATTGGATTGTAAGACTAGATGGAACTCTACATACAAAATGTTATCCGTTGCTATTACTTTTAAAGAAGCATTTTCTATGTATGAAGTGAGGGACCCATTATATAAACATTGCCCCTCCGATGATGATTGGGAGAAAATAGAAGCCATATGTGAGACCTTAGAAGCTTTTGATGCTGTCACCAACATTATATCAGGAAGTGACTACCCAACCTCTTATTTATATTTTGGAGAGGTGCAATACATCAAACAGGTTTTGGATAGGCAGTTCAATGATGAACGTGAATGGCTGAGAAAAATGGTGGAAAAAATGAAAGATAAGTTTGATAAGTATTGGAATGAAAGCAACTTGTTGATGTGCATTGGTTGTATATTAGATCCAAGATGTAAGTTAACTATGCTAAATTTGTACTTTAAGGATCTATACAGTGCAAATGAAATAGCCGAGAAAAACCTAGATTTGAAAAATATTTTAAGAGAGATGCATGTTGAGTATGCTCGCTTGTTGCATGTAAGACCTGAAAGTTCAACGAGTGAGTCAAATGCAGCTAGTAACGGAGGTGAAACCGAGCAGATAGGTCCAAGTAGAGGGTTTTCCTATTATTATTCTCGCTTGAAACAAACTGATGTTTTTGATTTAGAAAGCTCGAACTTAGATGTGTATTTAGAAGAGGGGATATATATATGTAAAGATAATTCTGCCGTATCTTTCAATATCTTAGGTTGGTGGAAATCCCATGAGACAAAGTTTCCAGTACTATCGAGAATGGCAGCTCATTTCTTAGCTATTCCAATCACAACTGTTGCATCAGAAGCTACATTTAGTGCCGGTGGTCGTGTTGTCGATACTTACCGAGCCTCATTAGAACCAGAAACAGTACAAGCATTGATTTGTGGAGGCGATTGGATTCGTAAACTTCATGGCGTTAAAAAGAAAAACAAGGTATACATTTTAATATTTCCAACTCTTAATTATCATATGATTAGTTATAATGTCACTCACTTATTTGTTGTATCTCATTTGATGTATTTCAGAAAGAAAAGAAACCGCAAGAGATATTTTTGGTCGATGTCTCGGATGTATGAATTGTTTTCTGCAGCAGCACTGTGTTCTCAGCTAAGTTTTTGTGTTCTGTTTTCAGCTTTCAGCCCGTGTTCCAGTTAAAAGTCTCAGCTTTCAGCCCTAGTTCTCAGGCCTTAGCTAAGTTTTTGTGTTACTGTTCTCAGCTTTCAGCCCGTGTTCTCAGTGTGTGCTTCACTGCTTCAGTAGTTCATTAATCAGTATTGAACTTGTTTGGTCATTTAATAGTTCATTAATCAGTATGGAACTTGTTCTCAGTGTGTTCTTTAATCAGTATGGAACTTGTTCTCAGTGTGTTCTGTTCTCAGCTTCAGTGCATCACTGCCTCAGCTAAGTTTTTGGATTCTGCATTTAATATGTTGAAGCAACTGTAACGAATTAGTTCTTTATAATTTGATTTTTGTTTCCACTGATGGTTAGTCTATTTGTGTATGTGAAATTTTTGATGGTTAGTCTATTTGTGTATGTGAAATTTTTGATGGTTATTTAAGCCATGCTTAGGCCTTAGACACAAAGGTCTACACTCTACAGACTGCACTGCAACATGTAGTCTTTTTTAAACTTTACATTTTATGTCATAAAAATTAATTTTAACTATCATAAACGAGCTTATTCGAGCTCGTACACGAGCTAATAAACGAGCTAATAAACGAGTTCGAACAAAAACAATATACTCGAGCTCGAGCTCGAGCCTAGTCAGGAAATACTATACGAGCTCGAGCCGAGCTCGAAACATATAAAAAAAATCCGAACAAAGCTCGATTAACATAAAACTCGACTCGGCTCGGATCGTTTACACCCCTAGTTCTAACTTTAGATTATCGTTAATGGAATGTTTCATGTTTCCCCATATTGAAAATGGTAGTAACTGAGTCACCTATTTGATTATGAATTTTGTTCTGCAGTTGAGTTTACCTTATGTTTATGCAGATGGTTATGAATTTGGTTAGGTTTGATTTTTAATTGTCAACGTTGTTATGAACTATTGACTATGGTTAGTTTTTTCTTTATTACCTTACGTTCATGCATATGGATATGAATTTTGTTAGGTTTGACTTTTAATTGTAAACATTGTTATGATATATTGACTTAGATTACTTTTGGCTTTATGCACATGTTTAGTAAAGAAGGCACAACTTCTTCTACATCACCTCAATCAAATTATGCACACAAGAAGTTTGGTCAATCTATGAAAATACACATACATAACATGGTTCCATAGATAATGCAAATGGATATTGTTAATACAAATATCGCGTAAAAACGTTATTTATATTTTACGGTCTCTCACGGTTTTGAAAATGGCAATTATAAATTCATACGAAGTAAATGTTTACGTAATCAAGTTATAAGTTGTAAGTTTACATTCCGACGTATATCACTTCAAGTATGAATAATGTGATTATACCTCACGTCGAATGATCAAAGAGCTCAAGTAATAAATATTTTTTAAACACATTTTAAATATTTATTAAACACATTTTTAATTAATAAACACACAAAGTATATTTAATTAAATTCACTAGACAATTTAATTAAGTAATTTATTTAAATAAAAACTAATTTAAATAAACAACTTTGTGCCCAAGTAATTCTAGAATGATTAAATATTAAAATGATTTTAGTACAAACATGCTAAAAATCACTAGACAAACAGTTGTCTCATAACGCTCCGCGGATCCATATTTTATACGGGCGGATCCGCAAAATACGGATCTGTAGATCCGTCGGTAGCCATTTTTGGGATAGAATGTTTGTGTATAAATAGGACATTTGTCTAACTTTCCCAACTAATGAAACACATCCATTCTATGCATACTACTACTATTTCCTTCATCTTATAACATCATTTTAACACTCTTTGATCATTCCACTTGACCTATAACACATTCAAAGTGATCCAACGATTCTATTTTGAATTCAAGTGAAGAACACAAGAAGCTTTCCAAGCCTTCAAGTGTTGTAGTTAGTAGTGTTTCATCATATACTTAGTTGTATAACATAGTATATCATTTGTGTGTCTTTGTACTTCACCATCTACTACCAACTTGGGTAGTGATCATCATACAACAACCTAGAGAGTTCGGTTAGTATTTTAGGCCTTAAGGTTGGTCTTGCCTTGTGAAAGACTCGGTATCTAGCTTAGTATCGGTAAAGAAGTGAAGCGACATTGTAAGGTTTTCTCCGCCACAAAGGAGCTTGTTGATATAGTGATTGAAAACTCTCGAGTTGGGTACTCGAGGAGTGGAGTAGGGCGAGGAAGAGAGCTTCGTGCCGAACCACTAGAAACAACTGTGTCTATTTGTTTGATCTTTCCTTTATATTTCCGCATTTACTTATTACTCATTGTTTATATTTACATATTGTATGTTGTGTTGATTTCATATCAAGTCATCGAATCTAAAGTTTTTGTAAACAACTAAAAATGGTAAAAACTATTCAACCCCCTTCTAGTATTCCACATATATAATTCCAAATGCATAAAATTTCATACTTTTCAAAGCATGATAATTAGAGTTAGACACACACATATGTTTTTAGAGTACATAACTTGTCCATAGAAAACGTAAAGAAATATTGTCTAGTTCATTAGCATAACAGAATTAACCTATGGTGAGGCCATCATTCTTTATAGTGCAGCCTGTTGCCTAGTCATTCTTCGTGCAGTTTGCTGGGATGAAACATAAACTGCTTGCACACCACTTGAATGGACCTAAGAGTGAGACTATGATTGATCATGATGCTGGGATTGAGACTGGGTTGATCATGTATGTTGGGATCATCAATAGCTTGAATTTGACTTTCAGATAGAACACCTGGAACTTCACCATGTTTCTTTGCTGCAACATCTTGACTATCACCAACACCTGGACCTTCACCTTGTTTCTTTCCAACAAATTTTTTACCTTTATTTTGTCTCTTCTTTGCTGCAGGCCTTTTAGGCACTTGATTACCACCACCCTGCCTAAAACATGTTTTTCTATTGTGTCCAGCAATGCTACAAAAACCACACTTTACACTCTTCCAAGCCTTAGACAACTTACCATTCTTCACAATCTCCTCATTTTCAGAAGTCATCCTTAGTCTTTTTCTATTTTTTGAGCTACCTGCAGTTGTTTGATGTTTTGGTGGAACAATGGTTGTGGGCACATATGATTTTTCCTAATTTTCATCACCAGTTATGGGCTCGATAATGTGTTTGTAGGTTTCTAGCCAAGTGGTAAGATGGTAACATAAATTAGCTCATGTTTCCACAGCTCCTACTTGTTGTGCATTTAAAGCCATATTCCAATTGGTAGCAACAACATGTTTACATGGTAAACATGTTATCTCCCATCTTCTGCAAGTACAAGACTTGTCCACAACATTAACTGCACATTGGTCTCCCCATGGTCTACTAACCTGAAACTTATATCCCCCATTCCATAAAACATATACTTAATAGCCTCTTCCTTAATAGCATCTAACATGTGTTGTGCTGTTGGGGTTTGTGGCCCATTACTCTTCCCAATCACATTCAAAACATTGAGTATTCTCTTCATACAATATTCCCTGATGTATTCTAAGGCTGTAATGATTGGTTTGTCCATACCCCCAATTATTTTCTCATGAAACGCTTGACACATGTTATTAAGTAACAAATCAGAATGAGCTCTCCATAAACAATACAAATAAAGTTGTATTACTTATACATTTCATAGTGCATTAAAATATAAAACTTAAGTTATTCAGATAGAATATTTACCTGAAAAATGTGACCTTGACCAATGGATTGCTGGTATCTTGCTTAACCAAGCATGGGCAGGTTCACTAAATCTCTTGAACTCAAGCATAGCTTTCTCAAACTGTAAAATAGTTGTGGCTGTAGCACATTTCCATAGATAGTCTTTGAAGACCCTACCTTTTCATTGAAGTTTCATTTTCTCATGAATGATTCTAAGACAGAATCTGTGCTCTGCATTTGGAAAAACTTCTTTTAAAGCTGGAGTGATACCCTGCACACAATCACATATAATTATTGTATGCTTAAAAACAGAAGGGACATGAATTCAATACCAGGTTAAGGGAGTACCTTTTGTTATGTCAATTAGAAAAGTGAAGTTTGAGTTTCGCTGTAGTTCAAGATCATTAGATAAACAATGAAGAAACCAAGTCCATGATCCTATGTTTTCTGCTTCTTCAAAAGCATAAGCTAATGGCTGAATGGTATACTCATGTGGTGGTATGGAAGAATAAGTCTGAGATCGATACTATGAGCCTCAATGATTTATACAACAACTTTAAGATTGTTGAACAGGAAGTTAAGAAATCTGGAGGTTCAAGTTCAAGCTCAAGCTCTGGGAATATGGCTTTTGTGTCATCTCCCAGTAATTCATGTCCAGATGAGGTGAAAGTGGCTGCAGGAGTTAGTACTGCTAACCCTAGTGTTAGTACTGCTAGCCCATCAACTAGTACTGCTGGTATTAGTGATACTACCTTTTATGCATTCCTGACCAGCCAAAACAATGGGTCTATGCTGTCACATGAAGATTTAGAACAAATTAATGATGATGATTTGGAAGAGATGGACCTAAAGTGGCAGATTTCACTTCTCAGCATGAGGGCTAAGAAGTTCTTTCAGAGAATTGGGAAAAAGATCAACATCAGTAGTAATGATACTGCTGGTTTTGACAAGTCTAAGGTAGAGTGCTTTAACTGTCACAAGTTGGGGCATTTTGCCAAAGAGTGTAGAAGACCCAGGCAACATGATAGCAAGAATAAGGGGTATGGAAGCAAGCCAAAGGCATTGGAAGAGGCAGAGACGTCTTCAAAGGCTATGGTTGCAATTGATGGTTTAGGTTATGACTGGAGCTTCATGGCTGAAGATGAGGAAGCACCAGCTGAGATGGAACTTATGGCTTTCTCTGACTCAGAGGTACACTCAGCCAAAAATTGTTCTAAAACTTGTTCTGCTCTTAAAGAATATGAAACTTTAAAGAAACATTATGATGAGCAGAGAATTGAGCTAAACCAAACAAACTACAATTTGTCTAATCATAAAAGAGGTTTAGCAGTCTTAGAGGAACAAATTTTGCATTATAAAAAGAATGAGTCAGTCTTTACAGAAGATATAGTTGTTCTTAAGAGAGATTTGACACATAAAAATGCTGAGATTAGTATGCTAAAAGCTGAGTTAGATAAAATCAAAAAGGAAAAAAGATAATATTCAATTAAGTGTAAACACTTTAGAGTTTGCTTCTAAGGGAGTAAATAAAATCATAGAGTGTTAATTGATTAATAAGGCTAAGTTTGGGTTAGGCTATAACACATGTCCACCTCCTCATAGAGGACTTCCTGCACCCCCAGGAATTGACTTAGAGCACACAGGTTTAGCTGAATTTCAAGAGCCAAAATTAGAATATGGTTTTAAGGCTAAAGAAAATGTTACTGCTAATAAAACTGTAGAAGCTAATGGGCCTTTTTGAGAGTGCTAGTGACACCTCTCTTGCTGAGGACAAGGTGTCTGCTGATAGGAACTCAGATGCTCCCATCATTGAATATTGAGAATCTGATGATGAAGATCAGGTTGTAACTAAATCTGATGTAGTAAAGCTAGAAGGAACTGATGTTCCTAAGGTGGTTAAAACTGAAACTATTAAACCTAGAACAACTGTAAAACAAGCTAGGAAAATAGTTAGATATTCTAATATGTATAGATCCACTTACAAGCCTAGAGGTAACCAGAGGAACTGTAATGGCCTCAAGTCCCATCAACTAGGTAGTGATTTTTTCAAGTACAATAAGGCTTGTTTTTCTTGTGGTAGTTTTGACCATCTTCAGGCTTTTTGTCATAACCATCAAGGAAAAAAGATGGTTACAGGGAATAATAGGGTACTTGGGAACATAAGTGATAGGGTGAACTCAAACAGGTTTCAATCTCACTCTAATGTTAACAGAATGACTCACAGGGCAATTTTAATGAAGTCTGGCCTCAAACCAATTAGTACTGCTCGACCAGCAGTTAGTACTGCCAGACCATTTAAGACTGTTTACCCTAAACCAATAGTTTCAAGTGCAAAACCAACTTTTAAATATGCACAACAAACTGTTAACAGGCCTTTTCACAAGAAAGCAGTGTTTCAAAACAAATTTTGGAACTCAAAAGTTAAAACTGCCAGGCCAGCAGTTCATACTACTAGACCAGCATTAGTACTGGTAAGCCTAAAAACACTGCTAGGGATAAGAGGGCAAATGTTGTTAAGGCCTCAGCATGTTGGGTATGGAGACCTATCAAACCCAATGGTGCATCAATTGTATTAAAGAGATTTGACTATATTGATGCACGAGGCAAACCCAAGTCAATGATGGCTTGGGTACCCCAAGGAAACTAATTTCCTTCTTTTATGTGCAGGGACATCCACAAGATGATGAAGAAGATCAAGGTTATGCAGATAGTGGATGCTCTAGGCACATGACAAGGAACATGTCCTATCTTTCAGACTTTATACCAATTGATGGAGGATATGTTACCTTTGGGGGAGGAATAGGTGGAAAGACTACTGGTAAAGGTAAATTGAAAACCGGTAAACTTGAATTTGAAGATGCGTATTTTGTGCAGGAGCTCAAGTATAATCTCTTTAATATCTCACAAATGTGTGACAAAAAGAACAAAGTTCTTTTTACTGACATTGAATGTCTTGTGCTTTCTCCTGACTTTAAGTTACCTGATGAAAGTCAAGTACTACTTAAAGTTCCAAGAAAAGGCAATATGTACAGTGTTGATATGAAAAAAATTGTTCCTAAAGAGGCTCTCACTTGTCTTGTTGCAAAAGCCACATTAGGTGAGTCAATGATGTGGCATAGAAGACTTGGTCATGTCAACTTTAAAACCATAAATAAAATTGTAAAAGATGGTTTGGTAAGAGGCTTGCCTCAAAAACCTTTTGAAAATGACCAAACTTGTGTTGCATGTCTTAAAGGCAAACAATAGAAGGCTTCTTGTAAGTCCAAGACCCAGAACTCTATTACTCAATCTTTTTTTTATGTTGCATATGGACTTGTTTGGTCATACATCTGTGAGTAGTATTATGCGTAAGAAGGACTATCTTGTAGTTACTGATGACTATAGTAGATTCACATGGGTTTTCTTTCTAGGATCTAAGGATGAGACAACTATCATTTTTAAGACATTTATTACTGAAATAGAAAATCTAGTGGATAAGAAAGTGAAAGTCATCAGGTGTGACAATGGGACAGAGTTTAAGAATAGAGTTATGGATGATTTCCCTATAACCATCTTTTCTCCTTGATGGTTATGACAAAAAAGCCTGGAGATGGTCAAAACTACCACAAAAAAAACAAGCCTTATTGTACATGACAAAGTCACTACCTAGTTGATGGGACTTGATGTCATTCTAGTTCCTCTGGTTACCTCTAGGCTTGTAAGTGGATCTATACATCTAAGAATATCTAACTGTTTTTCTAGCTTGTTTTACAGTTGTTCTAGGTTTGACAGTTTCAGTTTTAACCACCTTAGGAACATCAGTTCCTTCTAGCTTTACTACATCAGATTTAGTTACAACCTGATCTTCATCATCATATTCCAAATCTTCAATGATGGGAGGATCTGAGTTCCTATCAGAAGACACCTTGCCCTCAGCAAAAGAGGTGTCACTAGCACTCTCAAAAGGCTCATTAGCTTCTACAGGTTTATTAGCAGTAACATTTTCTTTAGCCTTACAACCATATTCTAATTTTGGCTCTTGAAACTCAGTTAAACCTGTGTGCTTTAAGTCAATTCCTGGGGGTGCAGGCAGTCCTCTATGAGGAGGTGGACATGTGTTATAGCCTAACCCAGACTTAGCCTTATTAATCAATTGACACTCTATGATTTTATTTACTCCCTTAGAAGCAAACTCTAAAGTGTCTACACTTAATTGAATATTATCTTTTGCCTTTTTGATTTTATCTAACTCAGCTTTTAGCATACTAATCTCAGCATTTTTAAGTGTCAAATCTCTCTTAAGAATAGCTATATCTACTATAAAAACTGACTCATTCTTTTTATGATGCAAAATTTGTTCCTCTAAGACTGCTAAACCTCTTTTATGATTAGACAAATTGTAGTTTGTTTGGTTTAGCTCAATTCTCTGCTCATCATAATGTTTCTTTAAAGTTTCATATTCTTTAAGAGCAGAACAAGTTTTAGAACAATTTTTGGCTGAGTGTACCTCTGAGTCAGAGAAAGCCATAAGTTCCATCTCAGCTGGTGCTTCCTCATCTTCAGCCATGAAGCTCCAGTCATAACCTAAACCATCAATTGCAACCATAGCCTTTGAAGATGTCTCTGCCTCTTCCAATGCCTTTGGCTTGCTTCCATACCCCTTATTCTTGCTATCATGTTGCCTGGGTCTTCTACACTCTCTGGCAAAATGCCCCAACTTGTGACAGTTAAAGCACTCTACCTTAGACTTGTCAAAACCAGCAGTATCATTACTAATGATGTTGATCTTTTTCCCAGTTCTCTGAAAGAACTTCTTAGACCTCATGCTAAGAAGTGAAATCTGCCACTTTAGGTCCATCTCTTCCAAATCATCATCATTAATTTGTTCTAGATCTTCATGTGACAGCATAGACCCATTGTTTTGGCTGGTTAGGAATGCATAAAAGGTAGTATCACTAATACCAGCAGTACTAGTTGATGGGCTAGCAGTACTAACACTAGGGTTAGCAGTACTAACTCCTGCAGCCACTTTCACCTCATCTGGACATGAATTACTGGGAGATGACACAAAAGCCATATTCCCAGAGCTTGAGCTTGAACTTGAACCTCCAGATTTCTTAACCTCCTGTTCAACAATCTTAAAGTAGTTGTATAAATCATTGAGGCTCACTTGTTGATGGTTTGATTGTAGGTTTGAATGAGTTTCCATTCTATATGATGTCTCATAGAGCATAATCCTGCACTTGAAAGTATTGCTCAATTCTGAGCCTCTACATCTCATAGTCACCCTGCTTTAGAATAGGCAGTTTAGCAGTGGTAGTGGTCTGAGTAGTTTCGAGATCCATTGCTTTAGTGAAAGTAGAGAATTCTTCTGGTATGTTTCTTCTAGATCAAAGTTTCAGAACCTAAGCTCTGATACCACTTGTTGATCCCAAACACATACCGATTCCTTGAGCTTGTAAGGTTTAGTTACCTTGGATAAATCCAAAACAACTAAGTTTGAAACTTTGTGAATGTCAAAGAATATGCGGAAACTATTCTTCAACACTTAGAAGAATATCAATGCAACAGTAAATAATGAAACAGTAAACTGTGTTAAAAACAATATAACCAAAATGCTTCAATATTATTAGAATAATAATACGAGTACTCTGAATAGCACTAGGGTTTACAACCTTGAAGCTTAACAAAAACGTATTCTAGAGATGTATATAACACCTTAACCTAGGACCTCAATTTATAGGCACAAGGAGTCCTTTACAAGATAACCACAAATATACAATATTCGTATCATTCTAAACATTTAAGATATACACTAAATATGCTCTATACATATCACATTACGTGTCTTCATCTCTGGCAGTATCAATCTTTATTAATAGTCTTCAGCAGTACAAAGTTAGTCTGGCAGTACTAACTTTTACTCTAGCAGTACTAACTCAGTTAGTTCTGTTAGTTATAATCTTTAGCAGTTCTAACTATGATATTGGCAGTACTAATAATTCCCAACACTAATGTTCATAGAGTTGGGGACTTCGGCACCTCCCTACGACCAATATTAAGGAATCCAACGCTTCAATTAAAACAAGAAAGTGACAATTCGACAAATCAGTAGGAGATAACTAGGGAGTAAGGAAATCTAAGTGAACACGTTTTTCCTTTCATAAGAAGTTACCAATTTACTTTTCTTGTAATTAGTTTAATTTAGTTTAATTGTAGTTTTGGTTTAGTTAATTAGTAACTAAATCTGCCCACTCTTCAAACCCCGAGATTTTTAATTGCTTTTCATAAAACATAAAAATACAAAAAGAATCATTCGTCACCTTTAGACCTATCTCGAAATACATCTTGACCTAACGACACTATTCCCCTAGAGAACTATCAATCACCCGAGTCTTACCTATACTACACTACAACGATTAGGTACACTGCATAGGAGGATTGTAAAACTTCTTACGAGGGTTCGCAATTCTCACACCAGTAGTTGTGTTAGTAACACCCCAACCCGACAAGGGTAAAGGTGTCACAAGTACATGGTTTCATATCAGAAATAAGCATTCAAGAAATAAAATAGCGGAAGCCTTAACATTAAAATCCAAAGGAAAATAAGTCAACACGACTTATATCAAGTGCAAGACAGAAATAACGAAGTACAAAACAGAATCCAAAATGCCCAAACAATGGCATAACAGAAATAATATCCAAATGGTCACACTAGAATGACAAGGTCTAAACTTCACACAAGTTGCTCTCATCCCAAGTTAAACCCAGCTCCTAGCTTAAATGTACCTGCCGCAGGAAAAGAAATGCGGCTGAGCTACGAGAGCTCAGTGAACAGATATAACAGAAACAAAGCAATAATATAGAATAAAGAACAGGAAGAGAAATACGAACCGGTCAGAGTCAATGTACAAGTATAATGTAACAGTAATGAAAGGCAAGTGATATCAAGGTCATGTGAATATGTCAAGGTTAAGGAAAGTAATACAGGTAAGTGTAAGGGTAACAGAAATCCACTACGAGCCCAGAAACAAATATCACATCAAGTCCAGAAATCAGGGTGTACGGAGGGGAGACCTCGGTACCAAATATAGGGTGAGGGGCTACCTCTCAGGGGTGGAGTCGCGGGCTCCCAGGATGTGAAAGACGTGCATCGCACACACCCATCAGTCACCAGGTATAACAAGTAATATAAACAAATCAGGTCAAGTCTAGGATGCATCCATACGCCCCAGGTGGCCAGAGTCTACCAATACACGCCATATAATCAAGTCAGGGACGGGATAGGACATCTCTCTCCTACCCTAGAGTCAAGTCACCGGTGCATCAATGACAAGGACATGAACACCTCATGCCTGGTGGGTGGCTCGTAATATCAAACTGTGGGTCAAGGTCAAGTATCAAGTGTTAAGTGTCAGGTGTCAAGTATCAGGTATAAAGTATCCGGTGTCAAGTATCAGGTGTCAAGTATCAGGTAGTTCAGAATCAAGTTTCATATCAGATTTCATATCAGGGTTCATATCAGAAGGTTCAATATCAGGAGGTCAATATCAGGAGGTTCAAAGGTTCATAATAAAGTTCACTTTAAAAGTTTACTATTAAAAGTCCATTTTATAGGTGTCAAAATAATCCTTAAGTACTGGTCTCCATAAAATGATTTTTAAACGGTTTTCATAAAGAAGGTCTTTTCAAAAGGTTTCTATAAAGATAGTCTTCAAAATAGTTTCTTGAAAACATTTTCATAATTAATTAAAAAGATTTTCTCGTCCAGTTATAATATCAAAAATATCAAGGTTCAAGTCAAGGTTTTATGGCAGGGTTCATATCAAGGTTCATGGCAAGGTTCAGAACAAGGTATAAAACAAAGATCAAGGCAAGGGTTCAAACAAGGGTCCAAGAGTAAGTACACAGATCAAGGTTCACAATACAAAGGATACATAGCAATGGTTCGGGAAATCTTAAACGAGTCTAATAAATCAAGAGAACGAAGGCCCCTTACTGAAAAGGGCAGAATATCCGTACCTTATTCCAATGCAAGCACACAAAATAGAAAAGACTGACAGGAAATCAAATCACTCCCTCCTCGAACCTAAGGAGTAGAAAACAGAAATACGAAAGGGGTTTCAGTTATCTTCCCATTATAAGTAACTTTATATCTTTAGTAGGTTTCCAGAATTAGTAAGTTACCATATTTAGCAAGATTCAAGTGATATAATTCAAGTCAAGTTATTAATGTAGGCTTATTATGGAAGTCATGTCCATTTTGACAGGTTACACAAGTTCAGGGTTAATTATGACAAGTTTACCAAAGTTCAAGGTTAAAATAGAAATATTAAGTTTTACCATTCGAATACTTTATTTTCCAGAATTACACATTCGACCTTCAAGTTTCAAATATTTACAAGTTACACCCTTTTAGTTAATTAATTTACAAATTAAACCTTATAATTATGTAAATTACAATTTAACCCTTATTAATGTTACCTTTGTACATCAAGCCCTTCATAACTCATATTTACAGAAAAATACCCTTTAAATTAATTATGGCACGACAAGCCCTTCAACTTTTGGTAAATTACAAAATTAGTCCTTATACTTATCAAAATTGCAATTCGATTCAATATTTATCCATAATTACATATTAAGCCCTTAAATACTCAAAATTACACATTTCACCCTTCATAATATTAATAACACCGAGAACCCTTGATTTTCCAGATTTTACATTTTTAGTCCCTCGTTTTTTATTTATTTTCAATTCGACACCCATATTACAACATAAATTCTTTTCTCGCCCAATTTACACATAAGACCCTCAAGTTATAATTTTTACACATTCAACCTGGTCTATAAAACCTTACAAAAATATCCCACAAGTTTTAATAATTACAAGACACCCCCTTAACATTTATTTTCCAAGTCGTTAACTACAAAATATTATCAAAACTCAATTCTAAAAATCCCAATCATTAGGCCATCATTCTATCATCATTATACAATGTTTATTTCTAGATTTCATCCATGAAAAACCCTAGTTCGATCGGTTTCATAATTTTTCCACAATTTTCCTTTTTATTCAAAAACCCGATAATACTATTAATTCCATAAATCACGAATTCGAATTCAACAATTCAAGATACCATTTTTATGTGATTATATGATTTATATAAGACCCACAAAAATATAAACAAGGCCCAGAAAAATCGCTATTATTTTATAGATCCCGATTTCGATTTTAGGGTTTAATAGTTCATTATTTTTCATTCGATCAAAATACGATGCATGGTTTGATTTCAATAATTTTTACACGTTATATATGATTAGTAAAGCATTAGAAAAAATACCAAAAAGTTTATGAAACGAAAGAATCACACGCTAGGGTTTTCTTTGGCTCGGTACAACTATTTTCGAAACAAAATTCCACCACGACCAAACTAGCGACTCCCAGGACTTGTAGCAATTTTCTCACCTCCTTTGCACCACCAAGAACTCCAGAAAAATGGCCCTTTGATTCAGAAAAATCGGATGTGGATGTGGGTGATTTTTGGTGTGTCGGCTATTTAATTTTTAGGGTTAATTGGAAGCATAAATTATGGACTTTGTTATAGATGGTTATGACCAAGTAATATGGGGGAGGGATAGGCTAGAATACCGGCCTTGATGGCCCAAGGGATCAATTTACCTTAATTAACAATTTTCTTAATTTAATTGTAGCTTAAATGTTTTTAAAACAAATAAATATTATAACTTTTGTAATTTAATTAAAATATTCGGCCATTGTGTATTTGTGGTGAAATAATACATTTTTGTACTTTGTAAAAATATTAGAGCTTGCCTCAAAATTATCTCGCTTGATTTGTAGTTCGTTTTCAGAGATTCGGGATTTATTCGGTACTTTAATTAAGCCTTAATTAATTTTTAAAGTTTCAGGGGTAATTTGGTAATTTTGCATGTTTTAAATTTTCGGGTTTTACAACTCTTCCCCTCTTAAAAAAAATTTCGTCCTCGAAATT
The DNA here is from genome assembly GCA_021014915.2 of Artemisia tridentata subsp. tridentata. Classification (NCBI taxonomy): domain Eukaryota; kingdom Viridiplantae; phylum Streptophyta; class Magnoliopsida; order Asterales; family Asteraceae; genus Artemisia; species Artemisia tridentata. Next base: position 237,584,028 of record CP139503.1, read on the forward strand.
TGCAAGGAATCAGAAATGAAACATAATGGAAAACAGAACAAAGACATACCAGACGCGCGATCAGTCCGGTCACCAGAAAGCATAAAGACACGACCGGTATGAGGAGCAGGGGGAGGAGGATCAAGAAATTTCTCAAGTGCTGACGTAGATTGCTTAGGACAATTTCTCACTTGATGCTCAGAAGAACCACATCTGAAACAAGCACCAGACGTCGTACGACAAGCTCCAGTATGGTTTTTCCCACAAGAACCACAAACAGGTAGGGAAGTAGAGTGCTCAGATGATCTCCTCCGCGAGTTTGACCCAGTCGCCCGATCTTGCTGATAGCCTCTAGAAGAATGATCTCTCCACTGCCGTTGGTTGTTGTTGCTCTCCGGACGCTCACTACCCTGCTTAGAAGCTGACCTCGAATCCCGTCCTGGCGACTCCTCTGCTCATGCCCTTGGTCCTGACGACCCTGACCCCGGAAATCCACACGGTTACCGTCCCTGTCCCGCTTATTAGAACCCCCGTCCGCATGTAACAACTCAATGTTGCGGGCAGCATCCGCAACAGCAGCCACATCCTCGTGCTCAAAGTTCACGATACGGTCTAATACCCATGTCTTTAATGCCCACTTAAAATGACGTGCCTGACGATGAGCATCCCCAGCAACCTCTGGCCCCACAAAACTGGCCAAACGTAAGAATCGCTGCATAAACTCACCCGAAGACTCCCGATCCCCCTGACGAATCGTCGCATACTCTCTCTCGTATCTCTGCTGCTCCGATAATGGAATATACTGCCTATAGAACACCTCAATGAAATCCGCCCAAGAACAGGTCTCAGCATAATCATCTCCCTTTGCCTGAACAAGAGCAGTCCACCAATTAAGAGCGTCACCCTCCAGCTTGAATGTAGCCAACCGAGTTTTAAACTCGTCAGCACATCCGAGAACCCTGAACAATTTCTCGACATGGGTGATCCAGTCCTCTGCCTCATGGGGAGTGGCAGCGGACTTGAAAGAGAGAGGCTTAAGCTTGTTGAACCTCTCGATCCACACATGAATGCCAACAGGTGGGTTAACAACAGGTGGAGCACCACCACCACCACCACCACTACCAGAAGATCCAACACCATTGCGGATGTTGTTGGTGACCTCGGTCACCACCTGAGCAGAAAGGTTAGGGAGGACGTTTTTCAAAGCCTCAGCAATCATGGCCTCGAAATTTGGAGCATCATACTCGTTAAAGCGCGTGTTCACCATCTGAACGATCACAAAAAGGATTAGCAACTCAGATAGAATATGACAGAGCAGATCAAGAATATATGACAGAGCAAAATAGGAAAAGAGTGCGCGAAAGAAAACCTAATGTCTACCCAATCCTCACAGGTTACGAGCCTAAGCTCTAAGGGTTTCGGATGCCTATTCTCTGATACTATAAATTGTAACACCCCAACCCGACAAGGGTAAAGGTGTCACAAGTACATGGTTTCATATCAGAAATAAGCATTCAAGAAATAAAATAGCGGAAGCCTTAACATTAAAATCCAAAGGAAAATAAGTCAACACGACTTATATCAAGTGCAAGACAGAAATAACGAAGTACAAAACAGAATCCAAAATGCCCAAACAATGGCATAACAGAAATAATATCCAAATGGTCACACTAGAATGACAAGGTCTAAACTTCACACAAGTTGCTCTCATCCCAAGCTAAACCCAGCTCCTAGCTTAAATGTACCTGCCGCAGGAAAAGAAATGCGGCTGAGCTACGAGAGCTCAGTGAACAGATATAACAGAAACAAAGCAATAATATAGAATAAAGAACAGGAAGAGAAATACGAACCGGTCAGAGTCAATGTACAAGTATAATGTAACAGTAATGAGAAGCAAGTGATATCAAGGTCATGTGAATATGTCAAGGTTAAGGAAAGTAATACAGGTAAGTGTAAGGGTAACAGAAATCCACTACGAGCCCAGAAACAAATATCACATCAAGTCCAGTAATCAGGGTGTACGGAGGGGAGACCTCGGTACCAAATACAGGGTGAGGGGCTACCTCTCAGGGGTGGAGTCGCGGGCTCCCAGGATGTGAAAGACGTGCATCGCACACACCATCAGTCACCAGGTATAACAAGTAAACAAATCAGGTCAAGTCTAGGATGCATCCATACGCCCCAGGTGGCCAGAGTCTACCAATACACGCCATATAATCAAGTCAGGGACGGGATAGGACATCTCTCTCCTACCCTAGAGTCAAGTCATCGGTGCATCAATGACAAGGACATGAACACCTCATGCCTGGTGGGTGGCTCGTAATATCAAACTGTGGGTCAAGGTCAAGTATCAAGTGTTAAGTGTCAGGTGTCAAGTATCAGGTATCAAGTATCCGGTGTCAAGTATCAGGTGTCAAGTATCAGGTAGTTCAGAATCAAGTTTCATATCAGATTTCATATCAGGGTTCATATCAGAAGGTTCAATATCAGGAGGTCAATATCAGGAGGTTCAAAGGTTCATAATAAAGTTCACTTTAAAAGTTTACTATTAAAAGTCCATTTTATAGGTGTCAAAATAATCCTTAAGTACTGGTCTCCATAAAATGATTTTTAAACGGTTTTCATAAAGAAGGTCTTTTCAAAAGGTTTCTATAAAGATAGTCTTCAAAATAGTTTCTTGAAAACATTTTCATAATTAATTAAAAAGATTTTCTCGTCCAGTTATAATATCAAAAATATTAAGGTTCAAGTCAAGGTTTTATGGCAGGGTTCATATCAAAGTTCATGGCAAGGTTCAGAACAAGGTATAAAACAAAGATCAAGGCAAGGGTTCAAACAAGGGTCCAAGAGTAAGTACACAGATCAAGGTTCACAATACAAAGGATACATAGCAATGGTTCGGGAAATCTTAAACGAGTCTAATAAATCAAGAGAACGAAGGCCCCTTACTGAAAAGGGCAGAATATCCGTACCTTATTCCAATGCAAGCACACAAAATAGAAAAGACTGACAGGAAATCAAATCACTCCCTCCTCGAACCTAAGGAGTAGAAAACAGAAATACGAAAGGGGTTTCAGTTATCTTCCCATTATAAGTAACTTTATATTTTTAGTAGGTTTCCAGAATTAGTAAGTTACCATATTTAGCAAGATTCAAGTGATATAATTCAAGTCAAGTTATTAATGTAGGCTTATTATGGAAGTCATGTCCATTTTGACAGGTTACACAAGTTCAGGGTTAATTATGACAAGTTTACCAAAGTTCAAGGTTAAAATAGAAATATTAAATTTTACCATTCGAATACTTTATTTTCCAGAATTACACATTCGACCTTCAAGTTTCAAATATTTACAAGTTACACCCTTTTAGTTAATTAATTTACAAATTAAACCTTATAATTATGTAAATTACAATTTAACCCTTATTAATGTTACCTTTGTACATCAAGCCCTTCATAACTCATATTTACAGAAAAATACCCTTTAAATTAATTATGGCACGACAAGCCCTTCAACTTTTGGTAAATTACAAAATTAGTCCTTATACTTATCAAAATTGCAATTCGATTCAATATTTATCCATAATTACATATTAAGCCCTTAAATACTCAAAATTACACATTTCACCCTTCATAATATTAATAACACCGAGAACCCTTGATTTTCCAGATTTTACATTTTTAGTCCCTCGTTTTTTATTTATTTTCAATTCGACACCCATATTACAACATAAATTCTTTTCTCGCCCAATTTACACATAAGACCCTCAAGTTATAATTTTTACACATTCAAACCGGTCTATAAAACCTTACAAAAATATCCCACAAGTTTTAATAATTACAAGACACCCCCTTAACATTTATTTTCCAAGTCGTTAACTACAAAATATTATCAAAACTCAATTCTAAAAATACCAATCATTAGGACATCATTCTATCATCATTATACAATGTTTATTTCCAGATTTCATCAATGAAAAACCCTAGATCCATCGGTTCCATTATTTTCCCACGATTTTCCTTTTTATTCAAAAACCCGATAATACTATTAATTCCATAAATCACGAATTCGACTTCAATAATTCAAGATACCATTTTTATGTGATTATATGATGTATATAAGACCCACGAAAATATAAACAAGGCCCAGAAAAATCGCTATTATTTTATAGATCCCGATTTCAATTTTAGGGTTTAATAGTTCATTATTTTTCATTCGATCAAAATACGATGCATGGTTTGATTTCAATAATTTTTACACGTTATATATGATTAGTAAAGCATTAGAAAAAATACCAAAAAGTTTATGAAATGAAAGAATCACACGCTAGGGTTTTCTTTGGCTCGGTACAACTATTTTCGAAACAAAATTCCACCACGACCAAACTAGCGACTCCCAGGACTTGTAGCAATTTTCTCACCTCCTTTGCACCACCAAGAACTCCAGAAAAATGGCCCTTTGATTCAGAAAAATCGGATGTGGATGTGGGTGATTTTTGGTGTGTCGGCTATTTAATTTTTAGGGTTAATTGGAAGCATAAATTATGGACTTTGTTATAGATGGTTATGACCGAGTAATATGGGGGAGGGATAGGCTAGAATACCGGCCTTGATGGCCCAAGGGATCAATTTACCTTAATTAACTATTTTCTTAATTTAATTGTAGCTTAAATGTTTTTTTTTTTTAAAACAAATAAATATTATAACTTTTGTAATTTAATTAAAAATATTCGGCCATTGTGTATTTGTGGTGAAATAATACATTTTTGTACTTTGTAAAAATATTAGAGCTTGCCTCAAAATTATCTCGCTTGATTTGTAGTTCGTTTCCAGAGATTCGGGATTTATTCGGTACTTTAATTAAGCTTTAATTAATTTTTAAAGTTTCAGGGGTAATTTGGTAATTTTTGCATGTTTTAAATTTTCGGGTTTTACAAGTAGTTGTGTTAGTTGCAAATACGGATCTAGTACAGGCTCATTATCAAGGTCATCTAAAACCAATCGTCTACAACACGATTGGATAGCAGCACTAGCTACTTTTCTACTTTCTTCATCCATTTCACTAAAAACAGTCTTAATTGATTTGGGGGACATTTCAGCCAAATCTAATCTTGTCTTACCTATTTCAACATAAACATCTATCAACTTATGCTCTTTGACAATGTCTTTCAACAACTCAAGATTCACATCTTCACGAAAACTAAACAAGTCATCATCCAATGTACTACCAGGCTTAACAAAGTAGTAGTAATTGGTTTGTCCTTCAGCATAACCAATTTGGGTCATGAGAGCATCCATTTCATCAACATATATCTCATTCATATCAACATAATCAACAAGACATTCCTTACCTCCCTCGTATATTCTACCTGGCCAAATATGAGATCTATATTAAAAAAAAATGGTAAAAGTTTATATTTTTTGTTTTGATCAAAAAATAAATGGTTAGCATTGGTTTATTGGATCTATGACAAATATGAGATCTATATTGAACTTTTACCTATAAAGATATTTGTTTCCTTACAAAAATTTTTAAAAAATTTCACATACAAATTATTTAACTGATTGCCGCATATCTGTGTGTCTTCTAAAGTTTAGGGTAAAGTTTGATAATCCGTATGTATTTTGTCTCGAATCAAATGTGTACCAAGCTATTTTAGTTTATCGCAAAATAAATGTATTATTTCAACTTTTTTTTTATCATTCGTAAGCTATTAAAATGTGAAAATATTTTAATATAAAGATATTTGTTTCCTTACAAAAATTTTAAAAAAATTTCACATACAAATTATTTAACTGATTGCCGCATATCTGTGTGTCTTCTAAAGTTTAGGGTAAAGTTTGATAATCCGTATGTATTTTGTCTCGAATCAAATGTGTACCAAGCTATTTTAGTTTATCGCAAAATAAATGTATTATTTCAACTTTTTTTTATCATTCGTAAGCTATTAAAATGTGAAAATATTTTTTATAATTGCACAAATGAGAAAAAGGTTTAAAAAATATCGGTTGTACTACATTTAAAAAAGAGTTAATTACATTTTTGGTACTTGTGGTTTACCGGGTATTTCATTTTCAGTCCAATAGTTTGAAAAATCTCGGATCCACTTCAAAACCCGGCAACCCGTAATAGGTTTGGTCCAAACTCACTAACACCGTTAGTTGACTTATGTTTGACCGTTAATTAAGAGGGTATTTTGGTCTTTTTATCTATTATATTCAACTAATCCTCACCCACCCCATTTCTTTCATTTTATCCATTCAATCACTTTCTCTTAAAAAAAAACCCCCTTCTCTCTAAAAAAAACCCTATCCTCATAATATCCGGCCACTGCCGGACACTCCACCGTCGTCCATCTCTGACCACTATCACAACAACGAAGAACGCCACCATTTCAGTTCTATTATTACCCACAAACCCCGACAACCGCTGCCATCCACCATCGGCTCAAGATTCAATTATGGCTTCATTTTTCGATTATGGATTCATTGTTGAATGTGATTTTGTGTGATTTGGTAAACCTAATAAATGGGTAATGTGTAGATTTTGATAGATATTTTGTTTGGTTTGTTGAAGAATATAAGTATGAGACGGGCTAACCACTCCTGGGTTGAATTTTGTATCTGGAATTTGAAAGAAGTTTGAAGATGTAAATAATTGTTTTTGTTTTGTGATATTTATTGGTGGTGAATAAATCCAAAGTAGTATACAGAAATCTTATCAGGTTCAAAAAGATAGAAAAGAAATGGTAACATGGAAAATCTTGAAAGCCGCATCAAACACCACAAGGATAATAATGTTTCAAGTTTTTAATAATAATAATAATAATAATAATAATAATAATAATAATAATAATAATAATAATAATAATATATGGAAGGTTATTTTAGAAATAAGATGAGGGTATTTTAGTCATTTTACATGTTTTAACGGGTCCAACTAACAGTCAACAAAAAATTTGATCAAACATGTTACGGGTCGCCAGGTTTTGAAGTGGATCGAGATTTTTCAAACTATTAGATTGAATATGAAATATCCGGTTAACCACAAGGACCAAAAATGTAATTAACTCTTTAAAAAATAAACACAGTATTTTCACTAAAATTCTTTAGTGTAATTAAAAATTCAAAAAATATTATTATAAGAAAAAATAATTGCAATTGCAACGTTGGAAATTAGGAATGGAATATAACACATGAGGCATGATGCAGAAAAAGCAAGCACGTGACAGTACTACTCACCAGTAAGCTAAAGATCACGTGACCGCAGATGGAATCCCACGTGGGAATAAGGCTTGGGATGGGCCCACCAGTCCCCTACTCCTCCTTCAACCCTCGTTTTTTGACAACCAAGATCTTCTAACTTTTTTTTGAATGCGACTTTTAATTTTTGGTTTAGAGTCGTATTCGTTATATTGGCAGACTTTTATTCATTACATACTCAGATTATGTTGTTTGAACCGGGTCTACACTGACGCAGTAGGGATTAAACGGCTTCTGCCCGAAAACCGTACTGTCTCCACAAGAGATTTCTCGCTGGAGTAACAGCCGGATGAACCTGCGCAACCACTGGCTCACAGGCTCTCCTCTTCATTGCCTAATACCAACAAACCCTGTGGTCCAAAAGTGAGAACTTTTCGGATGATCACCCATCCGGTACTACTCTCACCGTAGCTCGCTTAACTAGTTAAACAATAACCACTAGACGACAAGGTTGTTGATTATCAAGATCTTCTACCTACCTTTCTTTTTTTGGTTCATGGGTTTTTTATTGTTTCCATTTTTATTGTTCCAGTATTGGTCCTTACAAAAGAAGATACCTACATTACTACCACAACAATATTGCAATTTTCTTATTTTACCTTACTTTAGAATTAGTGTTTATTAGTTAATTTTTTGTATTTTCTTCAAATTTTGTGATCTATAAGACTGTTATTTAGAATGAAAACAATACTTTGCTACTACTTGTTTCATATGTAGTTTAATGGTAAAGTATTTAATATGGTTTGTATTTTAATGATAGCGTGTTTATTTCTTCGCTTACGTTTAAAGAGATTCGTCGCATAATTTTTGTTAACTAAAGAATGCAGAAGGTGATAATAACTAGGGTGACAATTCGTGTTGAGATGTTAAATCAAAACCCAAACATGTTTTGATAGGTTGAGAATGTCAACCAAAACCCGACTCGTTTTTAAACGTGCCGAGTACTCATTTAAGCACAACCCTAACATGTTGTTATATTACCCATTTAACCACAACCCTAACCCGTTTATTATTGTGTCGCTGTCGAGTCATATTTTGTGGTGGGTGAAAAAATTTCACCCCTAATAAAACTTGATGTATTTTATAATTGTAAATATTAATAATCTATCACATTAAGATGTTTTTACAAAAACAAATATTGTTATATCAGTCAAATTTAAATTTCTCAACTACTTAGTTACATTAAGTTGGAATTATAGATTTTTCAACCACATATTCAAATTTAGATGTGTGATCAGAATTAAATTCAAACTTAAAGCCTCTTAACAAGCAAACATCACATAAATATCATATTTTTGCAAATTTCTCTCTACTAACTTACTTTATGTTATTAAATGAAACTAGAGCCTAATTTTTATTAGGCCTAAAAATTTCTCTCTACTAACTTACTTTATGTTATTAAATGAAACTGGAGCCTAATTTTTATTAGGCCTAAAGGCATTGGCTTTAGTGGCCCGTATGATAGAGCCAACCATTTGTACTAGATATTTTTTCCTATTTTGTGCCATCTACACAAGAAAAACCATGGTACATCAACCATAAGTTCATCCATTGCACCCCCTAATACGAGGTGCTATCAAACACGTAGGTTATCGGTCGGAAGATATCTCTTACAAGGAAATTGATAGCTCTTTAAAAAACACCCTTCAATTATACAAGCTTTACATTGAACCCATGATGTTCTTTCCCCTTTATTCTATCTATACCACGTGTGATTTGCATGTATAGCCATATATGTCTATCATAGTATCTAAATAGGAGTAAACTACAAAATACATCCCTGTGGTTTGGTCAATTTCACACGATACATCCCTCCCAAAAAAGTTGCGCTATACACATCCCTCCGTTAGTAAAAGTCAAACACAATACATCCACGAGGACGAACGGTGCAAAAATTGTGTCGTTAAATTGGACACGTGGCAGTTATCTATTTTTAAGCAAGGGTATTTTAGTCTTTTTATCATAAACACAAATACAAAATACAAACACAAATCCAGAACTCAAACACAAATCAAACACACAAACACAAATCCAATTTAAACACAAACACAAATCCAGATCAAAAACCCAAATCCAAGCTAACATATACAAGCTGAAGCAGTATTGACCATCAACCACAACCAAACATACCATGTACCAGACTCATCGACCTCAGCTTATACATCATCAGTCCAAGCAACTAATCCGAGCCAACAACAACTAATCCTAATCCAACAACTCACCTAATCAATGACACAAATATCACCCTCATCGTCCCTCCTAACTCATATTCATTTAAATCAAGACTCAATCTACACGTTTATACAAGAGATCTCAGAATAGTTCCACTTTGTTTATAATCTTGTTAGACTTTTTTAGTGGAACTTATATCCTCATAGATCCTTAGAAGATTTGTTTTTCTTGTTAATTTTCGAAGTGAAAGAAAAAAACAATAACAAAACTGTTATCTTTTTCCTCTTCTTTCGGTTTGATTCTTGTTAATTTTCGAAGTGAAAGAAAAAAACAATAACAAAACTGTTATCATTTTCCTTTCTTTCGGTTTGATTCTTGTTAATTTTTGAAGTCAAAGAAAAAAACAATAACAAAACTGTTATCTTTTTCCTTTCTTTCGGTTTGATTTAAACAATACTAAACGAAAAAAAAAAACAATAAGCATAACCTACCCGAGACCCAAAGATGGATCTTGATCTCGTTTGTTTACAGAAAGTCACGATCTTGAAAGATTCACGGTAATAGTGATGGTCATTTGAATGAGATGTTTCGGTCACAAGATTCACGGTAAGAGTCGAAAGGTATTGCTGTGATAGATTTTATGATCGGTTGATGGATTTGTGTTTGTGTTTTTGATTTTGATTTGGATTTGTGTTTGTGTTATTAAAAAGAGTGGTGTTTGTGTTTGTCTTTTTGATTTTGATTTGGATTTGTGTTGTTTGTGTTTATGATCTAGATCTGGATTTGTGTTTGTGTTTATGATTAAAAGAAGAGTAAGTGAGTAGGTGTGTGTGATAAAAGGACTAAAATACCCTTGCTTAAAAAGAGTTAACTGCCACGTGCCCAACTTAACGAGACAATCTTTGCACCGTTCGTCCTCTTGGATGTATTGTGTTTGACTTTTACTAACGGAGGGATGTGTATGGCGCAACTTTTTTGGGAGGGATGTATCGTGTGAAATTGATCAAACCACAGGGATGTATTTTGTAGTTTATCATAGTATCTAAATAGGGCTGAGCACGGTCCAAAAATCGGACCAGACCGGATCAACCAAGACTGGACTGGACTGAAATCGATTTGGTCTAAAAGTCTGGATCGAGGACCAGACCGAAATGTTCGGTCTAGGTCCGGCTCGGTCCAGTCCAACAAGGCATAATAATCGGTTTTGCACAAGACCGGACCGGATCGAAGACCGAAATGAGGAAAAAGGGTGGACCGAAATACGGTCGGTCCGGTTTCTCGGTTCGGTCCGGTACACGGTCTATAATGCTCGCCCCTATATCAAATACGTTTCTTATTGTCTTTTGACTTCATACCAAAATTTATGAGAGGTATGGACCAATATTTGCATTATAATATCTGTAAGGACCTGTAATGAAAATATAGTTTTAAAGTCGAAAATAGAAAGGTCAAAGACTCAAAGAGTCCCCACTACTCACTTGTCCTGACCCCCCACGTGGCTTTGTCTCAGCTGTTTTGTATTTTGGACCTCTTGCTTTTTCTTTTTGTACTATCTAACTTTCTCTTTTGTTTGTATGGTACTAAATCAATGGGACGTGGTTCTATTGGGCTCCCACGTTTCTTATGTTCATTAGGAGTCAATAATTGACTTCGATAGTAGAGGATCAGTTTGATACTGTTTGTACTACGAATGGTATAGGGTCGGAGATATCAGATTGGTCGAGTCGAATTGATTTGAGTTTTGGTGTACCAAAATATGACACTCCCGACCCTATAAAAGATTAGGTTTCGTGTTTCAAAGAACCGGGTCTAAATCGGTCGGGAATATTGGTGGATTATCGGGTTGTAACACATTTTTATTGGATGAGAATATATTAGCTACAATTAATTGTAGCCAATTGGCTACAATTTTGTGATATAAATGTGGGTCCTGATTCTTTTCTGTGGGTCTCTGATTTATTGCTAGTGTGTTTTTTGTGAAGAAATTGTAGCTAATTGGCTATATATAATTGTAGCCAAGCTATCCCCTTATTGGATAATGATTTCATTGATTACTGAAGTGTGTTATTATTATTAGACTGGCCACAGTCGTGACCGGGTTATCACCCTGCCACATCAACTTTCTCTCTCCGATTACCAGACACGACCAAATTGTCACAGTCGATGACCAAGTTATTATTATTTTTCTTTTTAATTCAAATATTTTAAAAACTTATGAAAATATAAACAACAAATTTTCATTAAACACATTATATAATTTAAATAAAATAAACAATGAAATGTAAACCAAATGATATATCAGGGTCATGATAGAATAAATTAAAAAACTAATACATAAATGACTAAACATAAAAAATTATTTATCACAAAAAAACGTAAAACTTTTTCTTTTTTTCCTTGTCTTCTTTGTTGTTGGTTTGCAAAAACACATATAAACACACACTACACACTCAAAAACTCATATTCAACATTCAAGATATAAAATCAAAAATAAAAAAATACCATTTGTGTGTGTAAATAATCGATCGGATTTTTGACCGACTTGTGGATTTGAAGACCCTCGACCGATATTGACCTTTTGCTCACAGTGGGGATGACCGAGCACAAAGTCGGACGACCTTGCCCCTTGACCCATCGACTGCGAGTTGCCTTAGTGTGTCTTATTAGTTTAGGGTCATCGTAATTTATTGAGAGCCCTAGCCCAACTTATTAGTATTTATTTATATCGTAACCTTGCATTATTCAGTAATAAATGAAATCATTATCGAATATGGTATCACAGTCTTTCATCTGTCACTAATAATAATAACACACTAACAATTTTTTGGTCCAGCATAAAATTAAAGCCCAGACAAATAGCGAGATTCCTTAAAATTTCAGTTTGACACTATTTGTAACATCCTTGATTATCAGATATGTTTTAGTAATACTCCGTATAGCTACATATCTTATTATCTAGCTAGAAAATGTAGCAAAGATTTCAAAACTATTGTGAATAATCATAAACAAGAAAGAGAGATGTAAGGAGAAGAGATAATTCTTATTTTATTAATCATCCTAAAAGGTTACAAGTAGGATCTATTTATAAGGTTAATACTTTAAACCTAACTTGTTACTAAAGATTAGGGCTGTGTTTGGTAAAAGTAGCTGTAGCAGTGAGCAGTAGCCGTGAGCAGTAGCTGTGAGCAGTAGCTGTTTTTTAAATAAAAACGTTTGGTAACATAACTGTAAATATCCACAGCTCTTGTAAATATCCACAGCTTCAAAATGAAGCATTGAGAAAAAAGTTTTCTTAAAAAATTGCTACAACTCATTGCTCCTTTACCAAACGAACATCAAAAATAAAAAAGCTCATTCTCACCGCTCATTGCCCCAAAAAAACTCTAAAAAGCTCCACGCCAAACATAGCCTAAATGAATAGACATAAGCCCATAAGTAATATTTTACAACACTCCTCATTGGATATTCATCATTTATTATACGCCATAGACTGCATTATTAAAAACCTTATCAAGAAAAACTCAGTGGGATAAAAAACTTGATGAAGAGAAAAAGAGTGCAGTGCGCATAATATGCTCCTCCTCCTCAAATTAATGTATATCTTTCAAGCGTCGAAGACGATCTTCTAAGCCAGTTGCTCAAAAACTTTTATTGGCAAAGATTTTGTGAATAAATCTGTCAAATTGTTACTTGATCGAATTTGACAAACATCAATAACTCCATCCTTTTGTAGATCATATTTAAAGAAAAACTTCGGAGAAATATGCTTTGTTTTGTCTCCTTTGATATACCCTTCCTTGATTTGAGCTATACACGCCGCATTGTCTTCATATAATAAGGTTGGATTTCCTTTGATAGACTTGAGACTACATTCTTCTTAGATGTATTGAATCATCGATCTTAACCAAACACATTCTTCATGGATGGTTTGATGATGTAGCAATTAAAAGGATATGGACATCCATTTATAACACTTCTCCTTTGATGTTTATTTGAAGATTATGCCTCGCTAAAACCTTACTAGATAAAACCCAATGGGACAAAAATCTAGTGAAGGGAAAAGAGTACATAATTCTTTCATACGCTTAGGAATGTTGCCTCGTCAAAAACCTTACCAGAAAAACCCAATGGGGACAAAACCATGGTCAAGTGAAAAAAGTGCAACACATATTTTCAACATCATGTCACCTCATAAACATGAGCATCATTTATCCATATAAAGATATTTATCATATTTCTTTAGTTTTCATGATGTATAAAGATATCATCATTAAATATTCAATTCGTAAACTAAGACAAACTTTGTCTTTTATTTCAGTTTAGTTTCTAAGCATTCAATCGCCTTCATAAACTCTCAGGGAGTTTCATTGACATACCATAATCAAATCCAGATATCTTTATAAAATTTCATGGGCAAACATAATCATTTCATGTCCCATTTTAATAAATATTGACTAAGGGCGATTGTAACAATTATGCTCATATTCCTTGATCTCATACAATTATTTATTCGGTTTGATCAAGTTGTATACTCAAGAATTTTTCTTATATGCTTCAAGCATTTTAAATAACGAGACATGCTTCATGCATTTTATATCCTTTTAGGAATCTGAACATCAAATGAGCACTTACTCATATTCTTTTAGGCGCATATCAGTATTTCTCATATTGCCAGACTTATATAATATCAAAATACTTATTGGATCCACCACATGAGATCATGTCTCATTATTATTTTCATGTCTTTGCGAAAATGTAAATTCATCACATTAATTTCGCTTTCTTATAAAGACATATATTAATCCAATAAGTTTACACATTCATGTGTATGGACTTCAATTCCCATATGTCTCATCACAAGAGACTTCAATCTTTCACTAGTTACTTGCGTCTTTACATTATGGCCAATCATTGCACTTCTTGCAAGAATATTTCCAAGATCCTCACTGTTATTATAGCGCTATTTTGTGATAAATTCGTTATCTTGCGCATCATTAGATACAATAGTACTATCGACGTTGATTCAACTCTTTTCGATTCCACATTTTACTAGACATTATATTTATTGAGATCTCATAGTTTTAAATGTACACGAGGTTCTTTTAGAATCCTCTTTGTCTAGTGTCTCAGTAGGAGACTATTATGGGGTCTTTATTACCTCGATTCGACCATCTTAATTTTCTTGCTCCATTTTATTTATTCATCCGAGGACTTATTTGGAATCGATTAGTCTATTACGTTGCAGACGTGCCATAGACTTACTATGTAGCAACTGGCATTTTAGGGCAATACTTATTTATAAAACTTGAAACCAGTTGCGGCAGACGATGATTTTTCCAAACTTATTTGTGACAACGGGTAAATTTTAGTAACCTTTTAAGTTACCGCATTTAGTTTAAAATAAGTATTTTATCACTAGGACTTAGGCTATATTTAGTCCACAATGATCCAGTACCTTGCTCCTACTCCGGTTCACAATTTTAAACTCTAAAACAATTTCTTAAATTACTTACGGTTGTCAATTCAACAAACTATATTCGTAATTCAAAAATTTAACACCCGATATACCCAATTCTCCCAACGATTATTTCCAAAGTATTTTTATACTTCCAAAAAGATTACAAAAGTTTCAAAAATATTTTATTACGCATAAGGTAAATTCTTTATATCTTACGTTTAATTACGTACAATTTTCGTTAATCACCGAATCAACAACCAATACGTATTTTTAACACCCAATACATACAACATATACACTCTTGTATCAAAACAACTATTTTACTCCAAAAACTTCACATATGCCGCCCCCTTTTATCTTGTAAAAAAATAGTCAGACAAAAATTGTACCAAACATTAATTAGCCTACAATTACCACAAAACATGGAGCCTCACTTTGAATTGGAGGCTTGACTAAATATTCTCCCCCTAGCCCCCCCCCCCCCCCCCCCCCCAATCGGCCACCACTTTCCAACACTAGCCAATGATGGTCTTGACTAACTATGCAAAGTTTGACAAATCTCTAGTATAAATAGATCACTATACATTCATTTTGCACCCATTAGTTCAAGTGAAAAAAATAATAATCACCTCCCATTGTATACTCCAATTCGACACACTCTAGGAGCAAGGAAGGAGATTTCTAGTTTGTGGTTAAGATCAAGCATGCTTAGGACTCTTTAGTAAGGGTTTGGAGCATTAATCTTGAGGGTAATCAAGTGTTTTACAACTCTCATCTCACTAATCTCTTTTGTAAGTAAATCTTACACTACTAAAACTTCATGTTTTTCTTTATGTCATAATGCTAGTCAAATATATACTTAGTTATCACTTGGTACATGTTGATAAGTTTTACATTTACAACGATCCTTTAACAAAAGATTATGTTTTGAACAAGTTTTGATTTCAAGAAAACTAACTAGTGAAAACCTCCTCAAGAAAGTGATGAAAACATTATATATTCATGTATGTTAGTAAACTTGTAGATTTAAACATTCTTGATGATTATTACATGGACCTTTGAATATTGTTAAGTTTATGGTTAGACCACTATTATTATGTTGGGAAGTTGATAGGTGAACTAGGACTAGATTTGAAGTGGTTGTCAAGTGGTTAAAATGACTAGAAGATTTGTAAAAATAGTTTGGCATTCTTAAAAGAGATTCTGTCCCGTTTTGATAAATACAGCAAACTCAGTAACTTGGTAACAATATTAGGATAGAAATATAGAAAATAGACTCGATAACGAAAACGTAGCCGCTTGAATGAGTTAAAACGGGCTTATAACGAAAAAGATACGCAAGTTTCAATTTAAGCGACGAAAACTAAAATTTCAGAAAAATAGTTGAAGCTGTTAAGGATTTTAAGTAATGAAAACTGATGCTAGATGGTATCTAGATTAGCCGAGACCTTAGAAATCCGATAGTACACTTAAATACCTTCGCGGGGTAGGTAAAACTTAAGAAACGGAGCTACGACGCAAAAGTTATGGCCTAACAAAGATTTACGACGACATATAAGTTTGACAGCTTATTATTTGGCTAATAGAAAAGCTGATGGAACATTTTAAAGTGGATTTTTGGACACTTTAGGCTTGGTTTTGGCTATAATGATGTATGCAAAAATGGTAGAACATTATGTATATTTATTAGACACGCTAGAGAATTTCAAAATATCTATTAACAAGACGACTAAAATTTGATCATGAAATAAACAAGTCACGCTTTCTAAAGTGGAAATTTTTTAAATAAAAGATCAAAATGACGCAACTATCTTTTGACAACAAATATTGCGACAACATGTACAAGTGATAAAGTAGAGTATGAACTTGCGTGCATGACATTGTTTTCGAACCTAAGACATATGTATTATTTAGGTCGCGATTAGAGTTATCGGGCTTAACTTACCGTTTGCCAATTTATCAATCGGAATTTGCTTTTGCTAAGGTGAGTTCTCGTAGCTCCACTTTTAACGAGTTTTACTTTGGGGTGGAAATGGTACAAATATTTTCAAACGTTTTTATGTTGTGAACTACTGTTTGACATGATTTTGGACATACGTGTGATGATGCGATTATATCCTGCGACGTGTTTTGTTTTGTGATATCATGACTGCACAACTGTTAACTCTCTGCGGAGGGCCCACAGGTTATAGGTTCAGTTGGTGTAACTGTTAACTCTCTGTTGATAGCCTACGTGTTGATAGATCTATCAGGGTAGCTCCCCACGTGATATTGGTTATGAGTATGATGGACATTATAGGTTCAGTTGGCACGACACTATTACTGTTTGGATAACATGCTTGTAATTGGTATTCATGTGCACTATTGTCCTTTGTTATATTTCACAGCTCAATGGTTTTACTTTTAAACCTACGAGCTCACCAACATTATGTTGACGTTTTCTAGTACCATTTTCAGGTGGATCATTACTAAAGTATTTGAAGGCACATTTATCGGAGTCAGACTATTTGATACCTATTACTATGTTTGTCAAGATGTCAAGATTTCAAATGAGACATGATTCTCTTTTAAATTTGGTCGAAGAATGTTTTGTAAACTATTACTGAAATAATTATAAGGTACGAATCTATGATGTTATTCAATGCGCCTTTCTCAGTTATATCCCGTGTTTCCGCCTTTTACAGGGTGTGACAAAATGGTATCAGAGCCTAAGGTTATAGAGAATGACGGTTTTTCAAAAATAAAAACCTCAACTATAACCAGATTAAAGTTTTTATAAAACCCCAAACATGGTACGAGTCGGTTAGCCCGAGCATTCCATCATTTTTCCTAAATTACGCATAGCCTAATCAACTATGCTTAATTCATGAGTGATCATGGGATGATGGGGGTAGTTACCTTGGATCATGTTTGGTTGGAGTCGGAGTCTAGATCACCTGAAAATGCGTTGGCCTATGTGTGTGCATTCACCTTACGTGTTATGTGTATCTGTGGTAATGTTGCTTGCCTTCTATGTGCTGAAGCTTTTAACTTCTAGGACAATATATGAGCTTGCAATTGTGTACCTAAGTGCTTTGATTTAATTTGATATTTTGTGACGTGATTCGATATATTATGATGTGTTTTGAGCTGAGTTGATATGACATGGTTTAATTTGGTTAAGCTAAGGTATTTCCCGTACTATTCCCCATAATTGTGCGTTAGATGTTAGTTATCCTTATACGCAAACAAAACTCATATTATATATTTTGCTAAATATATAGCGATACGTTATTTTGAAAATGTTACCTTGGGTAGACTATTTGGATACGATATTTTGGACACGCTATACAATTTTGAATACTAATTTGAAAGGTCAACATTGGTTTCACTATTTTGAAAATGCATTATATTGATATGCTATTTTGGGAACTATTTTGGGACATATTATTTTGGAAACACTATTTTGAAAATTTGTTTATCATCAAAGATGTTAAGCCTTTTAACGACACTTAACTTAATTTCATGACAGTTCTTGTTTGATGAGTTGTGAAATTAAGTTAAGTTCAAATCGTTACTCGGTTAATGTTATAGATGGTTGATAAACTGGTACTATTTGAACACGATTTTGGATACAAGATTTTCTGGTATTGCCCTAAGCCGATATGTCACATGCCTTGTCTTCCCACACTACTCCTCTTATTAGCAAGCCTGAACACACCACATTATAAGCCGATGAGTCGGCTAACACCATTAGTTGACTTAGGAAGCAAACCACCAATCAAAATGGACACATTAATGATTTAGTCGTATGATTAGAACCTTGGAAACTACAAGTGAGGTATTAGGACTCATGAGAAGCAGTGACGTTGTTAATTGAGTTGTTTGTGTTGACCATGAAAGCGAGGTTCGTCTTAGCGTTCGCGTTCCGGAGATGGTACTGATTTTGATAATTCGAATTCTGTTGGTCAAAATTTTGGTGCAAATGAAAGAACTTCTTACGAACGTTATAAAGGAGGATGAATTGGTAATCCTTGTTAATTGGACCGTGCTATAATGTTTCTTGTAAACAAAATTTGGTTAACAGTCAAAACTGTTTTAGAATGTTTGAAATAAATTTGTGATTTCAAATGGTTGGATTGTTTTAGTATAAAAATTGTTTCAAATGTTTGTCCAAACGTCAATTTTTTTTTCTTTTTGAAAATCAAAAATCTAAACCATATATGAAAAACCGTTATTTTTCAAATCACAAATTTTGCAAACCTATCTTTTCACATGACTTAGCCATCACAAAATTTCAAACAAAGTTGCGCCAAAATACACTAATGGTCAAAAGTTTATAATGTTTTACTCAAATAAATGCTGTTAACAACTTCAAAGACCATGCCTCCAAGAGGGAACACGTACTATTCATGGACAAACCTCGGGAACAATCATAGTGCTTACATAATATGCGACCTTAGAAGTGAATCAAACACCCTTGTCCGAAACGGTCAGTAGCGATGCGTCGTGCCTTGACGCTATTCCTTCGAAGTGCAACCTTCATACCATCCCAAAAGATAAGACTCTCGGGTTGATCGAAGTGCATTAGATTAAACTGTCAGTGTGCAATTACTTAAAGAGACAACGTGGCCTTTCGGAGTCTTAGTCACATTGGTACATGAATTCTCTCTTACAATTGGATATCAAGAAGTTGCACAGACCATAAGACCTTTGGCTTTCACTTGTAACCTGATCTCTCGATGTAGCATTCACTTAGCAACAATTTTGAGTCGTTATATATTTTAGTCATGCCTAGAGGAATTGAGCACTTAGACATAAGAGTTTCGCCTAATGATGATCTTCGAGCGTTCCAGATCATTGACACCAGGTTCTGCCCATAGACCTTGTGATTCATAAACCGTCATCCTCAACTATTCGTGCGTACCTGACGACACGTACTTCCCGTATGTTTCACACCAAGGGTTTTTCCCTTAGAAGCCTTTTATCAGCTGTGAGGCTACTAATGAGCTCTGTCCTCGTTGATTGAACTCTATTGGATTCTACTTTTTCCTTTCGAATGGGTACGTCAACAAATCTTCCCTACATGATAAGGACACCAACATCGAAACTTTTCGCTAACCCCGTTCACACTTTTGCCTGAGTATGATAACCTCCTCACGAAACACGTACATAAGACTCTTGTGATCCGTGTGGATAAGACACTGCGTACCATACAAACACCGCCTTTTATGATACTACTTCAGAACCACGACTGCCAACTCTTTGTCACGAGTGGGATATTCCTCCCCATTTCCTTCAATTGCCTTGGAACAACTTTCTTCACATTAGAAAGCTTTCATTTTTACTCCGTCAACCTTCGTGGAACGTCGGTTGTTCCTTCATTCGGAGACACAACTTTGACGATTATTCTAGCACATCTGATTTTCTCCCCCTCGACTGTTGGTCAACAACTCCCTTCCAATAGCCATAGCAAATTCACTTAACTACATTGTAAATTTATTTCACCATATTTTCTCCCAATTAATGCCCCTGAGAATACCATCAATGAATCCTTCAGTAAAAAAGTTCCTCTCCATCCACAAAAGTTTCAGCTAGCGTTCCATTTAACTTCTTCGATCCACGACTCACGCGACGACATCGCAAAGCATCTTCCTGGCACCAGACATCGGACGGAAGCAAGTATGTTATAAACAAGGAAGATACCAGACACAACACCGGTGCTACCCTTATTTTTCATCAATCATCTTAAAAGCTCATCCTTTCCTTAGATTCTCCAATTTTCTTATCATGATTGATCTTGCTGATAGCGACTCGTATCACAGTTCACCCATTTGACGAATACCTCGACTCTTGTAAGTCCACAAAGATCGCTATCTTCACAATTCAACTAAGAAGGTGCACTCTCACGTAAAGCAACCTGGATGGCTACACTAGTATCAAGTGCTCGTACCAAATCTATGACGTGCCATCCTCATACACCATTTCGAATCTGTAGGTCTAAGCTTCAACTGACTTGTTTCATTATTACAGCGTTAGAGGTCTCTACTACTTGTACGAAACCTTTGGAACTACAACTCCTTCAACCATTTTGAATCTGATGAAGGCTAGTTAGATAACGACTGATTCCCCCTTTTTCCTCAACGGTAACCCTGATATTCTTCGCTAATCCTACTAATTTTAGCCATAAGTGCCTATCCGTTGATTTTAGCAAGTCCTTAGCTAAGCCAAATCATCGAAGACGTTAAATTCCTCTTTCTTAATGACTTGATTAGTAGCCTAATCTCGTGACAGTTCTTGTTTGATGAGTTGCAAGATTAAGCTAAAATCAAGTTGATACTTAGTTTAAGGTTTCGATGATTTTGCTCGAAGACAGAAAGGCTTATTCCATCGAATTTAGTCACCCGATAGTTACCCTCGACTGCCCATCACATTTCATTCAGAATAAGAATTTGGGCTAAGTCGACATAGATTACAACTTTTAGTAGTATTTACCTTTGTCACATAAGTTATGACCGCAACATTGGATCCCTGATTCGAATTTTAGTGCTCTTGTCATAACTTTGACCTTCGTTAGGTTCTACGTACGTGCGCTAGCCCATTTCAGTGAGAGTAGGCGGAATCGTTGATTCTAATATATGTGGCTAAATCGTTCATAGCAGACTAGCAGTTTCGTTAATAGAAATCGGCCATATGGATTTACGAGCAACCCATGGATTTTAGTGATTAACGTGTGAGGAACCATAAGTAAGGCCTAACTGGTGACCAACCAGTTATCATTTCATAAGATGTCAGCTTGGTGATCTATTTCACGTTGTGAAAGAGCCAACCAGAACCCTCGATAGAGAAGGGAGCAATCTAGATGAGACAAGATTCTAATTATAAGTCATTAGAACTTAAACTGCGAACGCGAGTTACTTGGGAACGTAAGGGCAAGGTGAGAATTGAGTACCCACATTTTTGGCAGTGGTACTAGCAGAATTTTGAGGACAAAATTCCTATAACGGGGGTATACTGTAGCAATCGGCATTTTAGGGCAATACTTATTTATAAAACTTGAAACCAGTTGCGGCAGACGATGATTTTTCCAAGCTTATTTTTGACAACGGGTAAATTTCAGGAACCTTTTAAGTTACCGCATTTCGTTTAAAATAAATATTTTATCACTAGGACTTAGGCTATATTTAGTCCACAATGATCCAGTACCTTGCTCCTACTCCGGTTCACAATTTTAAACTCTAAAACAATTTCTTAAATTACTTACGGTTGTCAATTCAACAAACTATATTCTTAATTCAAAAATTTAACACCCGATATACCCAATTCTCCCAACGATTATTTCTAACGTATTTTTATACTTCCAAAAAGATTACAAAAGTTCCAAAAATATTTCATTACGCATAAGGTAAATTCTTTATATCTTACGTTTAATTACGTACTATTTTCGTTAATCACCGAATCAACAACCAATACCCATTTTTAACACCCAATACATACAGCATATACACTCTTGTATCAAAACAAGTATTTTACTCCAAAAACTTCACATATGCCGCCCCCCTTTTATCTTGTAAAAAATAGTTAGACAAAATTGTACCAAACATTAATTAGCCTACAATTACCACAAAACATGGAGCCTCACTTTGAATTGGAGGCTTGACTAAATATTCTCCCCCTAGCCCCCCCCCCCCCCCCCCCCCCCTCTCCCCCCCTAATCGGCCACCACTTTCCAACACTAGCCAATGATGGTCTTGACTAACTATGCAAAGTTTGACAAATCTCTAGTATAAATAGATCACTATACATTCATTTTGCACCCATTAGTTCAAGTGAAAAAAATAATAATCACCTCCCATTGTATACTCCAATTCGACACTCTAGGAGCAAGGAAGGAGATTTCTTGTTTGTGATTAAGATCAACATACTTAGGACTCTTTAGTAAGGGTTTGGAGCATTAATCTTGAGGGTAATCAAGTGTTTTACAACTCTCATCTCACTAATCTCTTTTGTAAGTAAATCTTACACTACTAAAACTTCATGTTTTTCTTTATGTCATAATGCTAGTCAAGTATATACTTAGTTATCACTTGGTACATGTTGATAAGTTTTACATTTACAATGATCCTTTAACAAAAGATTATGTTTTGAACAAGTTTTGATTTCAAGAAAACTAACTAGTGAAAACCTCCTCAAGAAAGTGATGAAAACATTATATATTCATGTATGTTAGTAAACTTGTAGATTTAAACATTCTTGATGATTATTACATGGACCTTTGAATATTGTTAAGTTTATGGTTAGACCACTATTATTATGTTGGGAAGTTGATAGGTGAACTAGGACTAGATTTGAAGTGGTTGTCAAGTGGTTAAAATGACTAGAAGATTTGTAAAAATAGTTTGGCATTCTTAAAAGAGATTCTGTCCCGTTTTGATAAATACAGCAAACTCAGTAACTTGGCAACAATTTTAGGATAGAAATATAGAAAATAGACTCGATAGCGAAAACGTAGCCGCTTGAATGAGTTAAAACGGGCTTATAACGAAAAGGATACGCAAGTTTCAATTTAAGCGACGAAAACTAAAATTTCAGAAAAATAGTTGAAGCTGTCAAGGATTTTAAGTAATGAAAACTGATGTTAAATGGTATCTAGATTAGCCGAGACCTTAGAAATCCGATAGTACAATTAAATACCTTCGCGGGGATAGATAAAACTTAAGAAACGGAGCTACGACGCAAAAGTTATGGCCTAACAAAAATTTACGACGACATATAAGTTTGACAGCTTATTATTTGGCTAATAGAAAAGCTGATGGAACATTTTAAAGTGGATTTTTGGACACTTTAGGCTTGGTTTTGGCTAAAATGATGTACGCAAAAATGGTAGAACATAATGTATACTTATTAGACGCGCTAGAGAATTTCAAAATATCTATTAACAAGACGACTAAAATTTGATCGTGAAATAAACAAGTCACGTTTTCTAAAGAGGAAATTTTCTAAATAAAGGATCAAAATGACGCAACTATCTTTTGACAACAAATATTGCGACAACATGTAAAAGTGATAAAGTAGAGTATGAACTTGCGTACATGATATTGTTTTCGAACCTATGACATATGTATTATTTAGGTCGCAATTAGAGTTATCGGGCTTAACTTACCGTTTGCCAATTTATCAATCGGAATTTGCTTTTGCTAAGGTGAGTTCTCGTAGCCTCACTTTTAACGTGTTTTACCTTGGGGTGGAAATGGTACAAATATTTTCAAACGTTTTTATGCTGTGAACTACTGTTTGACATGATTTTGGATATACGTGTGATGATGCGATTATATGCTGTGACGTGTTTTGTTTTGTGAGATCATGACTGCGCAACTGTTAACTCTCTGCGGAGGGCCCACAGGTTATAGGTTCAGTTGGTGTAACTGTTAACTCTCTGTTGAGAGCCTACGTGTTGATAGATCTATCGGGGTAGCTCCCCACGTGATATTGGTTATGAGTATGATGGACATTATAGGTTCAGTTGGCGCGACACTATTACTGTTTGGATAACATGCTTGTAATTGGTATTCATGTTGACGTTTTCTAGCACCATTTTCAGGTGGATCATTACTAAAGTATTTGAAGGCACATTTATCGGAGTCAGACTATTTGATACCTATTACTATGTTTGTCAAGATGTCAAGATTTCAAATGAGACATGATTCTCTTTTAAATTTGGTCGAAAAATGTTTTGTAAACTTGTAAACTATTACTGAAATAATTGTAAGGTATGAATCTATGATGTTATGCAATGTGCCTTTCTCAGTTACATCTCGTGTTTTCGCCTTTGACGGGGTGTGAAGTACTATCAATCATTGGTTTTAATGTTGGGTCACACATTTTAATTGGAGCATTAGCAGCGTATGTATGATCTAGTCACTTTATTTAGGTCACAAAACTTTTCTGGCAACTACTAGATCAGGAATGTAAATTGTTCCTGGAACTTTAAGTTCATTTTTATTAGTGTAAGGATCAACATTTTTATATTATAATTCATTCCATATTTCTCGCTGCTCATTCTCCTCCTGAATGAATTATCAATTTCAACATCCCAAATTTGTGTGCGTTGTGGTGGATTCATTATAAGCTGCACAATTACATGACTCTTAGATGGGAGACATGGTTTGTGACCGAAAAACCATTAAAATGAGGAGAATCATTATAGCTTTTGGCATGATGCAAATTCATGTTCTATCATTTAAATAACATGCCCCGTGAACAATTAATTTTTGCTCTCAGAATTATTGGCTTTGTAATTAATTGAAAACGTTTATAAACGCTTCAACAAAAGCATTTCGCTTACCAACATGAGCTACAAGTGTTCGACACTTGTTTCAATACTTACCAAATACTTGGAATTACTAACCACCATTTCCAAAAATATAATATGGAAAACATGCTCGCATTCTTATAAGCGGAGCCACTAATCACGCTAACTTCATGTTGCATCTTTCATGATCATTTTGACGATGCATCGATTTAAAATCAAAATGATCTAAATGACACTTGTATAGGCCTATATATATCTCTTTTGGATATTTTCCAAAATATAAGGGAATGAGCCCTTACTTTAATTTGATGGTGGTAGGTGAAGTATTAACTTCTATTGAGAGCAATAAAGACAATAAAAAAAAATCATTGAAGAAACTCATGGTTCTTTTATATATTCGCATCATCATTGACTCGGGATGGTCCAACCGGTCATGCCTCATAATAATATAATTTTGGCACATAAACTTATGTTATGGCTTGTCGAGGAAGATGCAAGAGAATATAATGCATCATTAATATGAAATTTCATTCCTCGTAACAAGTTTATATTTTCTTTTACGGAGCAAAATTGTGTTTGCATAGATTCTTACATCTATGAATATAGTGTGTAATATATTTGACACACTTGTATTTTGCATACATCACATTTTCGTTTGCTCCTTTCTTATTTTGCCACTACTAGTGCTTTGTCAATTTCATATTACTTTGACCATATCCTTTACCATGATAAATGATCTTTAGACATTTATCATTATATTTTCACATTCACTTGAGGGAATGGAGATCTTACATTGATCATTTTATCACATTCACTTGAGTGAATGGAACAAATTTATTGAACGGGTTTATGGTGTTTGTTCAAATACTCATTGCTTTGTTTGGCACAAGAAGAACTTGTATCAAAGCATCGTTCTCGATATATGAGCATATCGAGGCATCAACCATCTCATCGCATATTTTCGTATCATTTAGATGTAATATTGAATATTGCGAAATTGTGCTCGCGAACACTTTTCATGTTTTACAACACGAAGTGCATCAATTATAGCGCGCACTTACAAGAATTTCTTTCACTTGATGGTCAAATAATTCTTTTAGATTTTACCATAATTTTGACAGATTTTCACCCGTTGAATATTCTATTTCTATACTCTTTAAAATGTATTATTAGAAGAACATATATATGTAATCAACCAATTAATGTCATAATGAAAATCTAAGTATGCAATCGATATCACAGTACACTAGCTATGCTCCGTAACAAGTTATAGCAAGATATATGCAAAATTATGACAAAACCAAAACATAATATACATGCATAAGGGCATAACTATCGGTCTCAAACTCTCTAACATATAAATGAGCGTTTCATGTAGTTTTTTCATGACGAGCTATGTTATTGCAATATATAACTAAATGCATGTCTTACTCAGTTCAAAATAGCAAATTCATATTCCTCCAAATATTATAGTCACAAGCTATTGGTTAGTATCTCAAATCATGACTAATGATATATGTTGTAGATCGCATATTAGCAACAAGTAAATACCACAATCTTTATCTCACTAATAAGTAATAACCAAACTCGTAAATAGTTAATTAAAAGCATGTGCATATATGCATAAACTCAAGATTAAAACATTACAAAAATCATTCTCAATTTTAAGATTACTTTCATTTATGCAAATCAATCATGATGTATTATGATTCATAACCATGTAATCGTATAATGACCTAAATTACAGATTTGGATGCCCCAACAAAATAGGTTTTGCGAAACTAATAACAATATTAGATGCCAATTAAAAGACTAAGTACGTGACCTAAATAACTGATAATACTAATTATAATGTTATATCCTATTGATCAACCAAGCATGTAACTGTTTCAATTTACGTTAACTATAGAAGAAGTAGCAACTTTGACCAAATAATTATACACACTTTAATTCACATGCATCGGTTCACTCTTGCTTATTGATATACAAAGTTGTGTGAATATTAGTCATACCAATTGTTTCCAAGTAATATCATCATTATGTATTTATGTATCATCACATTTATTTAGCTGAGTGAATATGGCAAATTTAAGTTATATAGATGTAGGGATATCAAACCATTAAACATATAACCATGTATCCCAAAAGCATATAGTTTCGTTAAATAACAATAAGAGGCCAATTTTCGTGACCAATAGTCATCATCTCATATTCTAATTAATCACACCAATTTTCCATAAAAAAACATTTAATCTTCGGGCATGCATATGATATTAGCCAAATTAAATTTTTGTCTATAACTAGAAGTAAAATTTCATTAATTGTAGTATAGCCATGCAACATAAACAAGTAAACAACCATGCCCAGCCATTAGCCTTTGAATTTATACTAACTAGAAAACAAACATTTTATTTGATATAATTATTCATTAATACCCTAGAGCATATCTGGGTTATCTTGTGGTTACATAAACAAATTATTAAAACTAAGTTCTACACAGGCGGTGACATATCTATTATTAATGCTTATAAGATCCATCCATTAATCTGATTATCGGTTTTTTTTTTTTTTTTTTTTTTTTTTTTTTTTTTTTTTTTGAACAGCCATTTACTTCAACGGTAAATATTCCCCATAATAACTCCTAAGCCCAGGTTCGAACCCGGGTATCCCCACACAATTGTATTTGACAAGTAACAAGAACAATTGTAATCGCAGTCATCAGAACGATATAGTACAAAAGAAAGTATGCCAACTAGAAAACACATATTATGACAATCATAGGATGATATATTACTTTAAGACATTAATATTCAAGTTTTAAATCAGAGCGCTCAAGACGTAGGCTATGTTTGACAAAAGTAGCTGTGAGCAGTAGCAGTGAGCTGTGAGCAGTAGCCACAGCTCACTGCTCACAGCTTCTTAAAGAAGCATTGGAAAAATGAGCTTTCCTAAAAAATAGCAAAGCTCACCGCTCTTTTTCCAAACGAACACTAAAAATCAAAAAGCTCATTGCTCACCGCTCATCGCCTCAAAAAGCTCTGCTCCAAACATAGCCGTAAACATCCTTAGGACACAACATCAATAGGATTCGACAATGAATATAAGTAAATATTATACAAATTCAGTTAACATGTGGAATATTACAATTATAGGCAATAGTATCTTATATTTTACCGAATGAGTACCACATAAAACAAACGCCATCATAGAAACAATACAATGAACCACGTACTAGAAAATCAGAATTCATATTTAGCAAAAGTACGTAGAATAAACACAAAACTCAATTGATTTTAAGAACTGCTAATAAAACCATGTATAATATTCCTAAATTTACGACATGAGATAAATACAGATCAAATAATAATTCATAAACTATTAAAATAGTTATGTTTCTTTGAAAACGAACTGAGCAATAACCAAATCAAATAGAAGAATACGACAAACAAATATATGGTGAAAACACTATCACATAAGTTCACATGTTACTGAATATATTATGTTGATTTAATGGTCTTGAGTGTTCATTAGTTTATAATAATAGTATGATGTGTCGGGATTGTATCTGTATATAAAGTGATGAAGACATACCACATGGTATAATAATACGAACATTATTAGGGACGGGGACGAAGACATACGAGAAAAAGAAAAAGAATTTAGAACGTGCTGATAACGTGTTGTGAATAATCATGAACAAGAAAGAGAGATGTAAGGAGAAAAGAAAATTCTTATTTTATTAATCATCCCAAGAGGCCAAGAGGTTACAAGTAGGATGTATTAATAAGGTTAATACTCTAAACCTAACTTGTTACTGTACTAAAGATTAGATGAATAGACATAAGCTCATAAGCCCATAAGTAATATTTTACAACAAAAACTTCAATGTTGTGGTACGAGGTTTTTTTTTTTTTTTTTTTTTTTTTTTTTTTTTTTTTTTTTTGTGTGCAAAGAGAGTGAATGTATACTTTTAAAAAATGAATTTTTTAGTCAAATTTTTGAACAATATTTAAGAATCTTATATAAATTTGTGCAATTAACTTTCACATCTAAATTTGTAAAAGTAAACATTTACTTCTACATTGCTTTTTCCTTTTATATGTGTGCGTGATTTAAATTTCATCTTATGTGCCTCTAGTGCTATTTTTTTTTTTTTTTGGCTTGCATGCTTTCATGTTTCTTTGTATGTATGCGATTATGTCTTTGTTCACTTGTAAAATGACAAAATAGAGGGAATCTTGTGGTCCAATTCAATCTCATCAATAATATGCAATTATGAGAATGGGCAAACCAGGTAACTTTATAGATTTTTCCAGCAAAAGAACATTAGTGAAATTAAATAGGGGCATGTTATCGTACCCTCCCTATGGGCTATATGTACAAATCGCGAAGCATATGGTACAACCGTTCGGAGCTTACAATCATTTGATACCTTCTCTATAAGAGGTCCTTATAAACTGCCACATTAAATATTCAAAATGGAACTTGTTCCTATTCTATTCAGTGGACTTCAGGTTGTTTTTGTTGATCCATTGAATAAGAAGTGTTGACGTATGTGTCCGAACGGCTTGTCTCGACCGGCCGTCCGGACGACATCGAGCCGTCCGGACATACCGGAAGGCACGAGACTCATCCGGCCAATATCACTGTGAGTAATAGGACAGGTGGCGTTTACCTTTTGACAGATGGCAGCTGCAGACACCGCCGCCGCCGCCCCAGGATTTACGGGATTATGTCGGGGACATGTCCCCTGAGAATCCGGCGCCGCCATTCCAGGTATCGAGGTCGAGTACTATAAATACTCGACTCATTTACTGCTCTCAAAAAACACTTTGACCTGCATTAATTCCTCACTACAGTTGATAGCCCTTTCGGAATATCAGATACTTACTCTCACACCGGAGGTGGGTCCTGGGATAACACCCGGGGCGAGCCTAACGTGTGCTGTTGTGTGCAGATATCCGGAAGACCCCAGACAGCCGAGGGGATCAGCATTCAAGCCTACCGGAGGAACCCTAGCTGAGTTCAACAGGTAGGCCCTCTTTATTTGTCTGAAGTGATTGCAAGAAATTGTTTCAACAAACTGGCGCCATCCGTGGGACCTTTCGCTCGATCTACCTGAGGTAAGGGATGACAGGTCCTACACCAACGTTCGAGGCGTTCGAGACAACAGGTACAACACCCATCTTCACCCCTGTCCGAAACGCGGGAGGGGCCGGAGGATCTGGAGGAGACCAACATCCTCCGGACGCCCAAGCCCTGATCGAAGGTCATCTTTCGGCCTTAAAAGAATTGTTCAAACAGCCGGGCAATCGTAACCTGGTAAGCCCCGGAATGCTGAGGCTCGACGACGGATATGAAAGTTCGGAGGAAGAGGAGGTTGAAGTGTCGCCCTACGGAAAGGGGAAAAAGGCAGATGACGGTTACGGGAAAGGGAAAAAGGCAGCCAACGGCTACGGAAAGGGGAAAATGGCAGACGATGATTTGAGCAAACCATTCAAGGAAATGATCAAGTGCCCGTTCACAAAAAGAATCATAGAGTTCTCATCTCCCAAACACAAGATCCCAACGAACTTGAAACTATACCAAGGGACCACTGATCCGGATGACCACATCAATCGTTTCACCGGAGCAGGAAACCATGAAGAATGGCCCATGCCCGTGTGGTGTCGAATGTTCCAACAAACCTTGGACGGGAAAGCCAGAGGATGGTTCAATAAGCTCCCTGCGGGAAGCATTGATAGTTGGGACGAGCTCCAGAAAAGGTTTTTGAACAGGTTCAGTATGTTAAGAATAAGCACCAAGGACCTAACAGAGATCAACAAGATTCACCGAAAGGCGAACGAAAGCCTTCCGGATTTTAAGGAAAGATGGATATGCGAGGCCAACCACTTCCCGGACGCCCCGGAAATCATGCAAATCGGATCATTTCTGAATGGTCACCACTGCCCGGAGTTAGCCAAGAGGTTTTCGGATAAGATCCCCAAAACCGTTGACGAGATGTTGGAAAGGATCGATGATTTTGTTCGTTCCGAGGAGGCATTCCAAGCAACAGAACTGCCAAAGGGAGAGAGAGCGGAGTCTCGGCCTAACCCATACTACAACAGGAACGACTACCAGCCAAAACCTTCTGCAGGAGATTACCGCCGGAATAACCCTAGGGTCGGGTTCAAAGGGCGAAGGAACGATTACTACGCTCCTTATGTCGCCCCAAGGTACGGCAACGCTGGGAGGCCCGACCCCCGCCGAAATGACATCCGTCGAAACGAGACAAGGCCGATAGATTTGGACATCCTTACGAAGACACCTAAGGAAATATTGGCAACAGAACACCAGTTAAGGTTACCGCAGCCTCCTCCAACAAAGGGAAAGCCACAGAAGGATTGTGAGGACAGATACTGTGACTATCATGGGGAGAAAGGACATTTCACTGACGATTGCTGGGTACTCAGGGAGGAGTTGAAAACCGCATTGAATACGGGGAAGCTGGATCATTTGGTAAAAGACCTCAGGAGAGGAAAGAGAACTAATCAAGGAGGTAACTACCAAGGGAGTAGAGGGAAAGTAATCAACATGATCCGAAGCCTTACAACCTCCCGGAAATCGGAAGAAGTGGGAAAGGAAGAGTGGATGAACGCTCCAATAAGCTTTCCGTCCATTCCTCTGGAGAAGATGTCGGACGAACCACTGATAATCAAGGTTGAAACTGAAGGAAGAGAGATCCGCGAGGTCTATGTTGACCCGGGCGCATCAATGGAAGTAATGTATGGGCATCAATTTGAGCGCCTGGATCATGCGGTTAAAGCACGGTTGAAGAAGGTTGACACAACCTTGACAGGATTCACTGGAAAGCCCGTTAGGCCAAGGGGGTGATTGACTTAGAGATCCGCTTCGGAAGTCAGGATCTGTCCCGGAAAATCAGTTTGGAATTCGCCGTGATCGACTCACCTTCCCCCTACAATGCCATACTGGGACGCATCGGTTTGAGGAAGTTGTGGGCCGTACCTTCAACCATTCATTCGATGGTTAAGTTTCCAACACCGGGCGGCATAGCGACATTGGTCACTCGGCAAAAGACGCAAGGGCATCACGGTGCGAGGGAGGAGCCCATCGCAGAAACAAAAGAAGCCAAGGAAAGAAATCACCCGCTGGGAGTAATAGGATGGGACAAGCCGTATGAACAACAGAAGGAACCCCGGATCAGAAGAAAGGATGGGAAAAAGCTGAATCGGTATGATGACCAAGGAAGCCCCAACATACCGGCCAAGACACAAGTAATGGCTCAGGTAATCGTCAATACCAAATAACCACTGGAATGTCTTGCTATTTTATTCTATTACTGTAACAATGTGCGAACTAACGGAAGGAATGCAAATGCCTTCGTAACTTAAGACAGGTTATTTTACATGTCGGGAAAGCAAGACCTATGGGAACGCAGTCCGACGGAAGCATCGGAAGCCTGCCGAATGAGAAACACAAGTCCAGCGGGGATAGGCGGGAGGACGCCGCAAACATGGCGGGCAATCAATTGTAAAAAGCGTCCATGTAAATGGGGCTTAACATATCCTATGTAACACCCGAAAGGGTTTGATGTCAATGATTTAATGAAACATAGCTACCCTATCGTTGAAGGGGGCAATTTTCTCACAATATATCTTTGAAATGTTTATGATATCCCAAAAAGGCTCGATATTGACTATTTTTAATGACAAATGCAGTTACCCCACCATTGGAGGGAGGCAATATTCCTGCGGAACATCACTTGAATATTCATGTGAGGTCCCACATGTATAACGATTACAAAATAGCCCGAACATAAGTTTAAGGTGACTCGTCCGGATGACTCGCGACATCCGGGTGTAGTCAGTGTTCGAGTTCGGTGTTCGGAACACAAGTTTAAAGTGACTCGTTCGGGTGACTCGCGACATCCGGGCGTAGTCAGTGTTCAAGGTTGATTTTCTGGACATAATTAGAAAATGGCCCCCCCGAGAGGTTCACGCCCTCCGGGGAGTGTGTGGTCAATGTCCAAAGATGGTTGATACCCAAAAAGGGGTTGCCATAATCCTGGCGGAAAGGCTGAACTACCTGTATAATCTCGAACATAAGTAGAAAGTGATCCCTCCGAGAGGTTCGTGCCCTCCGGAGATTAGTGATCAATGTTCATTGTTTTCTGGACATAATTAGAAAGTGGCCCCCCCCGAGGTTCGCGCCCTCCGGGGAGTTTGTGGTCAATGTCCAAAGATGGTTGATACCCAAAAAAGGAAGGGGTTGCCATAATCCTGGCGGAAAGGCTAAGTCATTTGGCATTTGGAACATAAGTGAAAAACGATCCCTCCGGGAGGCTGGCCCCCTCCGGAGACTTTTTGGTCAATATTCATAAGGGTACCATACAACCACACAAAATGTATAAACTTGCACTACCAGAGCTATACAAACAGTAGAAATAATAACAAGCGAATATCACACGTTCGTAATCAAAAGAATGTGGCGCTGATACAAATGTGCTTTCGGTGCCATACGAATGGCAGAGATAATAACGAACAAGCGATACAATTCATAACACCGATGAATACCGAAGAACAACAACTGTTCGGCAGCATTCCATTCAAAGACCCAAACTGTCCCACTCCATTCCACACATGCAGTTCCACGCATAAGTAAAAAAAAAATATATTGAATAAGGAAGGGAAAAAGGGGGAAGAAGGATAAGGCAAGCATTAATAAATCACAAGTTAATAGAATCCGGCAGGATCGTTCAAGGGTCCAGCAGGACATCCCATCATATCATCCGAAAGGCCAGTTCCGATAAATCTAAATGAGAAAATCACTCCGGGAACAAGCAAAAACAATAGCGCGAAACATGTACAAATGAATAAATCACACGAATTGTTGGTCATAAAATTATTACAGTTATCCGGATATATAAAAAAAAAAGAGAGAAATTGTTCTTGGCTCGAAGGCCTTACAACACTAAGGGTAAACCAAATCATTCGAGGATTTAGGGAGCCGACTCGTCCCTTCCAGCAGTTGAACTCTCGACATTAGTAGTCCCGGAGGTTGATCCCTCGGCTGCGTTGGCAGTCTGAACCCGGGGAGAAGAAGCCGGATCAGGATCAGGGAAGATTTTCAGGATTTCATCAAGAGACTTGAGGTAGGAGCCGCTGATCTTCTTGATATAAGGATACTCTGCGGTAAACAACCCATCAAACGCCGGGTCGAGTTTCTTCGCAGCATCCACATCCAGGTCTTCCGTCTTGGCCAAAATGGCGGCCACTTCTTCCGGCTCGCGGCCCTGAACCACGCCCTCCATAAACCCGGACTGCGAGGACAAGCTGAAGGGCCCTGCTAAATGGTTCTTGTACTCATAGCTGCCCAACAGACGACGAACAACCTCCGGAAGGACCTCTTTAACAACCCTGAACCTTTCCCCTTCGGTGCGGCCCACCCGGGCAATTAGATCTTTCTTTTCTTCCCGAAGGCCCAAGTTGTCCTTCACCTCCTCACTCAGGTTAACCTTAGCTTTTTCCAAATCGGCTTCCAAGGCGCTGATTCGTTCCGCTGCGGCCAACCTCTCATCCTCCACCAGCTTCTCCAACTCCTTCACTTGCCCCATCAACTCCGACTCTCTCACCAAGCAAGTGGAATGCTCAACCTTCAATTGCTTAAGCTCTCCCCCGTCCTTTCCGGGGTTTCCGCAATGCTGGTGGATTTGGTAAAGCTCGCCGTGATCATGAAGAAGTTTCTCGAACCGAAGCAGCAGGTCCGACTGAGCAACGGACCCCATACCCAGAAATTTCCAGGCTCTCTGAATAACCTCGGCATCCCCCAAACTTTCCAAAAATGACTCTTCTTTCGGAGTCGGTAGGTGCAACAACAGTTCCCGACAGACCTTCCAGTTATCCAAACGGTCATCCTTGCTCACCTTCCACGTCGGCACATGCAAAGAAGCCGACTCACTTTCACCGGCTGCTTTATCCTTTCCGCGGTTAGGAGCAGCAGCGGAGGAACCCCCTACATTTTCGGAAAAAGAAGAAAAATAAATCAGCAAGTCAAGTAACAATTTCGGAACAAATGCATAGTTCGGGGGTCAACGTTTCATAAAGTAAAAGAAAGAAAAGACTTGCCAGCACCAGTGGCCTCTGACGTAAAGCCCCCGCCGATACCTCCTGGGGTATCCGGCTGTTTTCTTCCGGCCGAGGCATCGGGCCCCTCCGGTTGTTTTCTTCCGGCCGAGGCATCGGGCCCCTCCGGCTGTTTTCCTGCGCCCAAGGTACTCTCGCTTTCATTTGGTCCTCGGAAAATACCCCCGCCGGACGCATCACGATGAAGGCGGACTCTAGTCCCCTGTGTTTGGGACTGAGATATGGGCCGGACAACATCCTGGTCCGATTTCCTCTTTCTGGAGCCCGAAACCTTCGGGTCAGACTTTTCGACTCTGGTCATTTCGACCGTCTGCTCAGGAATAACGGCTTGAGGAGCAGCGGCAGTATGCGTTCCATGGGGTTGACTCTCTTGATGCTTATCCCCCTGGGCCACCGGCACATCCTTTCTAACTTTGGGCTTCTTCAAGTATTGAGACATTATGATAACTGCAAAAAACGAATGCATATAATGGTCAAAACGTTGCACAGGCGCGACGACCGAAACACAATTAAAAGTAATAAAAGGAGACAGACAAAGGCTGTAAGGGCGGAACCCTTCCCTCGATCCCCCTAAAAGCCGCCCGCTAGTTATGCTTCTCTACGACATTTCGTAATCCATGGTAATCCCACGCACAGCCCTTTCGCCCCATCGAAAGGCACGCTTCTCTACGACAAATTTTGGGAGGAATCATTGGACCCCTGGGAAGTTCTCACAAGTAGAAGTGGGCAAAACCGACGTGGTTTTGCCGGGGGAAAGAGGGATACAGCCAAACAACAAAGTAAAATTAAGGCAGGGATGGTTCGGAACGTACCTTTGAAAGACGAAAGACTAGTATGAAAATCACGGACAGATTTGCAAGAATCGTTCGGAAAATAATACCGGAAAGCGTCTCAGTTAAGAATATGGAATTGCGGTAGTTAAAAACACACACCAATGTCGCTATTTATAAAGAAAGCTCAGGATGGGGAATGTCACGTTTAGCGAGACGCTGACGTGGCTGCTCCTCAGAACGCGTGCTAAGCACGCGCATGCGTGCCAGTTCATTAATGATGACCTACATGGAACAACCATAAAGTAACAGAATTTTAAATAATAATAAAAAAAGAGAGAGGTGCACTCATAGGAGCACCAGGGCAACACTTGGTAGGAACAGTGTGACGTAAGACATGCTAGGATCTAACGGCATATCCTTCGGAAAGGTCATGTTTCGCATAGTTTGTCAGCAATGTCATATCACCGGCACAATCACAGCGCCTACGCATAGAAGGGCAAGGCCCTCCAGAGAAATTGAAAAAGGCACCCTGACCCATCGGATGTACGCAATGATTACTCACCGGAAGAAATAAAGACATACATATAATGCACATGGTAAGTCATGAGAGGATCGGGAACGATGCAATAATAAGCCTCCACACGTCAAAGCCATGACATGTCGAAACCAACTCTTTAAGGCATTACACCATCGGCCGAACTAAAAAGCAAATGCAACAGCGATCCTAAAGACTTAGGCCGAAAGGCCATAAGGTAATCTTTGAAGTGTTACGTCAGTACTTTACTAACAATACAATACCGATATTACATGTATGTTTCGGAGAGCGCAGGCTAAAATATGAAGCAACCGTAGCATTATTTTAGTCTTATGGGTGTATATGTTCGAACGGAATATGCCGAAAGGCACCAAGGGTGTTACCTAAATATTGCAGGTACCGAAAGGCGCACAGATATTATATAAGTATTACATCATCGGCCTTCAACCGATAATGCAATACTGGGGGGGACATGTTGACGTATGTGTCCGAACGGCCTGTCTCGACCGGCCGTCCGGACGACATCGAGCCGTCCGGACATACCGGAAGGCACGAGACTCATCCGGCCAATATCACTGTGAGTAATAGGACAGGTGGCGTTTACCTTTTGACAGATGGCAGCTGCAGACACCGCCGCCGCCGCCCCAGGATTTACGGGATTATGTCGGGGACATGTCTCCTGAGAATCCGGCGCCGCCATTCCAGGTATCGAGGTCGAGTACTATAAATACTCGACTCATTTACTGCTCTCAACTAGCACTTTGACCTGCATTAATTCCTCACTACAGTTGATAGCCCTTTCGGAATATCAGATACTTACTCTCACACCGGAGGTGGGTCCTGGGATAACACCCGGGGCGAGCCTAACGTGTGCTGTTGTGTGCAGATATCCGGAAGACCCCAGACAGCCGAGAGGATCAGCATTCAAGCCTACCGGAGGAACCCTAGCTGAGTTCAACCGGTAGGCCCTCTTTATTTGTCTGAAGTGATTGCAAGAAATTGCTTCAACAAGAAGCAAGTAAGAGGACTTCAGGTTGTTTAATGAGGTTGTATAATAAACATGTGTACCTGCACCGGTATAAAAGGCAATGCCACTCCACCCGTTGGAGCATTTCTAGCGCTACATAATTGTTGGTCTTGTTGTATCAGATTCTTCTTGAGACCTACATATTTTGTAAGAGAAAAACGACAACGTTAGTGCACATAAAGATTGTCCTCATTCCTGACACTTTTTTTTCTTTTCTAAAGGAGTGTTTGGAAAAGGACTATAACGCAGAACTCATTCTCACTTGATCCTCTAGTCCCCGTAAAGATGCTGATTTTTTTTCATATAATGTACCACATTCATTGGCTTCTACTAAAAGAAGTTGTTCTCAGAGAGGCTCATCGGATTGGCATGATGGGACCATTGTGTTTAACTCGTGTTAATTTCTTTTGGCAATTCATATTCGCCTTTCTCGCCCTTTTGAATTGGTCTCGACAAAATGTGATATTGTAGTACTGTCTCATCACATTCATAAATGTGTGTTGTGTAAGATAAATCCATCATCCAAATGTGCAATCAAGTACACTACCATTGCAACAACAATCTACGTACAACAAATCTTACATTTCAACTCAAAAGTTTCACCAATGATTCTAAAAGTCAAACTGTCAATAATACAAACAATAGGCAAAAGTTCAATATAGATCTCATATTTGTCATAGATCCTATCATTTTTTTTATCAAAACAAAAAATATAAACTTTCACAATTTTTTAAAAATTAAATATCTCGCAAACCGTTAATCGTTACGCGAAAAAAATTATACCATCGCGACG
Source organism: Artemisia tridentata subsp. tridentata (assembly GCA_021014915.2). NCBI lineage: Eukaryota > Viridiplantae > Streptophyta > Magnoliopsida > Asterales > Asteraceae > Artemisia > Artemisia tridentata. The sequence goes on from CP139503.1 coordinate 237,622,459, forward strand.
AGAATTAAATTATCTTTCTATAGATATGCAATTCTATATACTTTCGACGAACTTTTTTTTTTTTTTAAATTTTCGCCAAAAAAATCACACGTGATTTTTACAAATCATATGTGATTTTTCTGGGCGGAAATTTTGAAAACAAAATGGTCAAAAATATAGAGAAATGCATATCTATAGATAAATAATTTAATTATCATCGCGATGGAGTATTTTTTGTAACTTGAAAATTTACCGTTTGCAAGATATGTTGTTTTTTTTAAATAAAAAAAAATGAAAAATAGGTTTTATTAATTTACATGAAAAATAAATGGCTAAAATTGTTTATTTAAATATGTGACAAATATGAGATATATATTGATGTCAACTTTAATACAATAAGGGTCACACATTATCGAATGAGATACGGCCACAGTGCCACACAATACAAAGAACTGTCTGACTTCTACAGACTCTCCTGCATGCCAAAGAAAGGACAAAAAGACCATAAAAGACCATAAAGAGAGATAACATATAAAGATGAGATACGGCCACAGTGCCACACAATACAAACACTTGATATGGCAAAGAAAGGACAAAAAGACCATAAAGAGAGAGAACATATAAAGATGAGAAAAAGCAAAGCCAAAATTACCGTGTTATATATATATATATATATATATATATATAGACACACACACACTTGTCTTGCAGAGCTCAAGTTTTTCCCACTTTTCAAATTTACCCAAGCATCTCGCGTATACATTTACTCTATACTACCCGACATTACGTGGCAAGTGGTGATTGGTCGAAGAAATTTAAAAAAAAAAAAAAAAAAAAAAAAAAAAAAAAAAAAAAAAAACATGTCGCCTACATTTATGCTAGATGCTACCCGACATCAACTATGAATGTGCTAAGTTGGGCCCTTTTAAAATTAAAAAACTTACAAAAACCACCCTTTAACTTTTTAATAATTATAATTTTTTTATATAACAAACTTTATTCGTCAAATATTTAGTAAATATCTATCGAATTATTTAATGAAAACAATATCGTTGCAAAAAGTTCTAAAATACGAACAAAACATGCCCAATATTAACATGCTTTAGATATACGTACGATTTTATAAATTTTTTTGAAGTTTGATATAAATATATATATACTTTTTGGCATACTAACAAAAGCGCATAATCCACTTGCGTCATCATATTGAAATAAAGACTACACAATTTGTAGCCGGTGAGTAAAATGGTATACTAACAAAAAATGCTTTTTGGCTAAAAGAATGAACTGATTCATTAGAAATCCTTAACTTGTGTTCAATTGGATAACGAAGCTCTCATATGTACTTAATAATCAGTTTCGTGTCACTCTAGCTCATCAACATTAACTTCAGATTGTTCGCCAGTTGACAGGATTTTGACACTAACCATACCTCTTTGCCACTCAGCGCTCCCTACAAGTATTAATCTGCGTGCATTTATTCGTGCTGCTCGCTTAAACACCCTAACAAATACAGGGGAGAAGGTTATATAAAATTAGATACAAACCATATATGAGATAACGCAACAATCATCACAAGCCAGACGTGCTTACCATTTAAGTGGTTTGTTTTCCAAAACTAAATCAACACGTTGACCCTTTCCTCTAAGAATAGTAGCAACTGTGGCAGCCGCACCTTGAAGATCCGGATCCAAAGAACAAACAATGTTCTCGATTTCAAGAGGAAGTTCAGGCAAAAGCTTTCTCTCCTTGAGCAGCTACAAAAAGAATAGAAATATTATAAATGTCTGAAACGAGGTTTGATCCATAGAAAATGAGAACAGGAAAATGTGATATAAACATATTTAACTCACTTCCACAATGACAGCATCACCAAATCCAAAGCCACATGCAGGAATGTCATCACCCCCGAAAGTAGAGAGCAAACGATCATAACGTCCACCACCACAAATGGCCCGTAACTTACCTTCTCTATCAAATCCCTGGACAAATAGCAACATTGCATTTATGGCAGTGAAACAGTTCCTAATTACTTAAGATTTTCTCATAGTTCTTGACTTTAGAGATAGAAGAATAAGAATCGGCAATCTGACCTCAAACACAATTCCAGTATAGTAAGCTAGGCCTCGGACAACAGATGCATCAAACTGAATCCATTCTGTGTAACCAAACTTTTCGGCAAGTGAGAATAATTGTTTCAATTCACTGACTGCTTCCCCTGCACTTCCAAGTTTTTCTGTGATTTACAAGAAAACACACACATCATGTTAACATTTTGAATGTCATTCAAAAGTACTATTAATACTGATACAGAAAGCAAAAGTGGGATTACATAAATCAATTATGCAAACCTCGTTTGATAATATCTTTACTAGGACCAAATAATACTGATAATATTTTTCTGGAAATTGCAATGTATTAACAAATGGTGAAATTTTTTTGCATGATAATAAATCTTACAGCAAACATGTCAAGAATAACAGGACTAAAAGAGTTACAACAACCAATAATACCTTCCAACTCTGTCAAAGACTTCATTGAAAGAACTTGTAGTAGATCCTCAATAGCCTCGTTTGATAGCTCAACCGCTTGCAGCTCTTTCTTGATCTCCTCCATGGGTATTTTCCCCATCTTATTCCAATAAAGTTGAAGAATTCAGCACAAACATAAACATGTAAAAGTGAGGCAAGTATATACACAACATTGTAACAATTTGTGTATAATTGATTTGTTGCATTAGGAGTTAGAACTGAATGAAAAACAAAAGTCAATAGTGAAAAAACTGTGGATCTAATATTCTAATGTTGCATTTAGATGTTGGAACATTAGATCACTAACCTTATCTATGATGATGCAAGCTTTGGCAAAGGAAGCTTCTGGTACATAATACAGACTCAGCACTTCCTGTAAAACCTGTAATGAGAGAAAGGGAACAAGTTTACAAACATTGGCAAATTTAGAGTTGCTGTCTGACAGCTGAAGTCATGCCCAAATACTATGCCGTATGCACTATAAAAATTGGTCCCCCAGATGCCGGACACTTTAACCAGGAATATAATAGTATGCAATTAGTCCTATAATTATTGGAAAAACGCCTTGTCGCATCTTCTAATATTTGGCTTATTTTTGTATGAGGCATCAATCATCCCCAAGCCAATTGTATCTTAGCTATTAAACTAAATTTACAAAAGCTTTTTCCCTGTAATATAGAGCAAATAGCAAATTTTTATTCTACAAAATACAAACACCGCCTTAGCGATCAAAGAAAATTTCTGCCGTTTTAGTTTAAACTCACAACTGAAGTCACCTGGCTTTGTTATCGCCAACACTTCCCATCCAACTTATAAAATTTATTTAAAGATTCTGCTGAGTTAGTCACGTCCGTGCTCAAGGAGCATAATAGTCATATAATCTTCATCTTCAATCTTAAAGTCAAATTTAAAAAAAAAAAAACATATTTTAAAAATCAAATCAAAAGATCATTTAAGAACCCAATGTCATATTCTTTTTATATAGCCTATTTAACCCAACTCGAACCTCGCTCACACCATTGAAGCCTTAACAGGGGGAGGGGCATCGCACATGTGAACATAAACGGCCCAAACCTTTTTCATTTGCTAGTCAAACTTGATAAAACAAGATATTTCAAAAATCAAATCAAAGATCATTTAAGATCCCATTGTCATATTCTTTTTATGTAGCCTATTTAATCCAACTTGAACCTTGCTCACACCATTGAAGCCTTGACAGAGGTATTGCACATGTGAACATAAAAGGCCCAAACCTATTTTATTTGCTAGTGATACCAAAACGTGTCACACCCCGCTAAGGCGGAAACACAAGGTGCAACAGCTCAAGGTTCCATAGCATAAGTTAAAAGATAACAACCAACATAGAAATTAAAAAGGTATACGGATCACAACATGTTTTAGACAATATTTCAAAAGAAACAACATAGTTTGAAATCCAAATACAAAATGCTGCAACAAAAGTGTCTTCCTAAATGCCAACCTTAGTGACCGGAACCCGAAAAGAATGACAATTTAAAAGAATACTAATATGGTTCGTATCAGAACCATGGTTGCAAAAAAAAAAAAAAAAAAAAATGCAAGTTATGGTGAAGTGTTGCACATATTCACAGGAAGTTAAGGCACATGCAATGAAGTGAGAGAAAATCACAAGTAGTATGAACAAATAATGAAGGTTAACCCATACCTTTCTGCTAGATATCTTGAACCCAACATCTTTCGCAGTTATCCCAATTCGCTTGAAAAATGTAACAATAGATGATATAAGTTCAGCTTCTCCCTATATGACAACAAGATATAGTTTAAGATGAATAATTAATAAGATCCAACCATACTGTTGTAAGAGAAAAAAATATATATATATCAATAAGACAAAATGATAATAGTTTGTAGCATACTAGCTTAATTATAGAAGATAAATATCACATCTAAACCATGTATACAAGATGACTACAAGTGTATGCTATTTGTGATTATGATATAACCAATCTTTTGTTGAGATAAAAGTGGTACAGATTAATATGAATCTATGTTTCTATTACCAAAGCGTTGCGCGAGACGCTATACGTAGCATCCTTCTAAATTGGTAGCAACTCGTATGCTTAATATGGTAAAGGCAAGGCCTGAAAGACCTTTTCCATACATTATGCCTAAGGCAGAATGATGATGACAACAGTACACATTAGTGAAGCACCTAAGGCGAGTATACGATCTAACCCATCATCATTGTTACCCTACTGTGACTCTTAACTGTTAGGAACATCACATAAAGACCTTTATGAATTAATGTCATTTCTAATCTGAACTAATGTTAATCACACCAGAAACATAAGACCCCTCCCCTCAAATCTAGTCAAAGAGTTATAAAATATCAATGCTCAATATAGCAAGAAGTCACACAGGTAGAGAAAATGAACTAGTAAGAACATACAGTTACATCAGGTACACCAATTATATCCATATTCCATTGGTAGTGTTCACGACGACGTCCCCTGGTCATTCTCTCATAGCGCCAACATTGTCCAATAGCAAACCATTTTATTGGAAGGGGTACAGATTTTCTGAACAGAAAAAAACAGGAAGATCAAATTCTGGCATCTGTACCTGGATACACAACATCACACATAATAATAAATAACTAGACACATGGCCCGTATCTTCAAACCATGAAACACCTAAACAAGATCTCCACTCATATTGGAGATTGCTATATTGGCAAAAGATACAAAACAAGACTAGTAGTACCCTTTTTGTATGACAAGCCTAGCTAGCGAAGGAGTAAGCTCGGGCCTCAACGCAACTCGGCGATTTCCTCGATCCTCAAAACAGTATAGCTGCACCAAAGAAGTTAAAATCATCCCATCAACTCAGATCATTTTCAATTTAGCTTTTATATGTAGGACTATATTCCAAATTATATTGTCATTTCAAATATTGAATTTTTTATATTGCATTCCTGTCGTAAAGATTCCACAATTCAAGTTTCACGTAGCCAAAAATAGACTTGCATACAAAGGTCTATGCAAAAATGAAAAACTTTCAAAAAGAAAAACCAGAGATAAACGAAACAAGAATGCACAAATTACGAAACCTGGTCTCTTATTTCCTCGCCGGCTTTTCTTATATAAAGAGCCTCTGTTTCTAGCACTGGATAGTCAACCTCTTCAAATCCAAACAATAGCGAGACCTGATATTCAACAGCGAGTTACTACAATCATTATTCCGAATCAGAAATAGTAGTAGACAGACGAAAACAAATACATTGTGATAAGTCTAACTTTAAGAGAGTACTAGGTTAATGTGTAGCGTCAATTGATCCCCACATATTTCACCGACTATGCAAATCAATTTGTTGGATGGTCTTTGTTTTAACGATAAACACTTCTACAAGAAGTTGGCATTCGTCCATCTTCACTTCCAAGTTTTTTCTATGAGAATTTAGGTGCTAATTAGCGTTCCATCAATCTATTCTTCCATGATCCGACAACATCACTGAAGTTGATTTTCACAATATTCAAAAAAGAATTGGTCAATGGCATCTTTGAGTTGCTCATGTGACATCATCAGCCACACCTTTGTTTACACCATTCCCAATCCTTAGACTACTATTGATAATAGGAATCTACAAGTATCATTTCCCTAAATTAGTTTTTTTTTTGGTGAAAAGGTGAAAAATATATTACTCCAAAAACATTATTTACATCATAAGCATCTATAAGGGATAAAGACATTCCAAACACCCCTTAAAGAACTTGAATCACCTTTTTAATTCACCATTTCACCATGCTACTAAGGATATACCAGGACCATGACTACATTCCCCTTTGCAAGATTATCTTGAAATGCCTAAATGCAGCACCAACCTCACATAAAGCAGACAAGATCCTATGGGCTTCATCATAGAATAGTGTCACTTAGAGCAAGTTCAATTCCATCAGTAGCTGTGTTTAAAAAAGCGCGCATCAGGATGCGTGATGCGTTGCGATGCGCGGCTCTGTTGCATCAGACACCCTGATGTGTTGCGTTTACGGGATGCGAGGTGATGCGCGCGCATTAGGCACGCATCAGCTGAGGCACGCATCAGCGCTTTTTTGCGCATCATGTACTTTTGGCCTTATAACATAAAATTGGACTTAATAATGTGTATTGGGCTTCTTCTCAGGGGCTTTATTTTTAAGATATGGGTCCAATTTGACCAATTCCTCATAAACGATAAGACTTTTGATCTTAGTTTTCGACTATTTATGTATTTTATCGATATAGAATCGTGAACTATGAACATACATGGTATCTTTTGACATTAAATGTGGTATAAATGTGTTATTAATGTGTTTTGTGCACTATATATAATTTAAATTTTTTTTTGTAAAATTGTCGCCTCGGGTACGTGATGCGAGCGCATTCGCCTCGGCGCCTCGCGCCTCGGCTTTTTGACCCTTATTGCATCGACGCGCATCGTGCTTTTTAAAACCTAGATCAGTAGCTACATTTCCCAACTCAAACAAGCATAAATAATCTAAGCCCTGCACAACATTATCAGTCCTGCTTGAGAAAGGCATCACTACTAACATGAACTCTTCCATCATATCTAGAAAGCTCTATGGATATCAACAAATCCTAAACTACATTCCCTAAATTAGTTTCCAGTCTAAGTGATAAAGCTAGGTGCTCAAGTTATGTTAGCTATATGAGGATGTTTAATATCCGCTTATTTTAACCAGATAAGCAGATTGGGTAATGTAGAACTGCTTGTGCTTATCTGCTTTTTTTCGGGTAAGATAAACAGTTTTCAATAAGCGTATGAGGACTTAGCGTGCCTGCTTAGAAAATTTAAGCGTTGTTTCCGGAAGTAATAAGCTAAAGAGAAAATATAAACAACCCTAATGGGTCCTGTGTTATTCACTCAATAATAAATTATCATCAAGCAATGTAATGTACCAATTTTAATACGCTTACTCAGATTATGATATAATCGAGAGTAGCCAAAACAATAACTAGAATTCAAAAATCAAGAAGGTGAACTCGAAGTTAATCGTTTTATTAAACAGTTACAAGTTGTGGTTGTTACAAGTTGTAACTGAATTACAGAGAGAAAAGAGAGGAAGGATCATCTAGTCTAACTAGCAAATGAAATGAAGTGGCCTATTTATAAGCAAATTGTTGAGGGGAAAAGTGATTTGAAGGTCACGTGCTTTGCATATGGATCCTTTAACAAACCAGTTAAATAAACATATTTATGAGCATATCAATGCAGAAACTGTATAAATAGCACAAGCTGGGCATAAATCCCTTAAATAGTTGTCAGTTTTGGCAACAAAGTTTATATGAGCTACATTGGCATGGTAAAGTGCATCAGGAATAAATTCTAGTTGCCTATTGTTCCTTTCTGTTTTGTGTATCCCTGCAATTCTGCTGACACAAGAAAGATACTCAAGAAGAAAAAAACGCACTTCACACGCATACGCTTTTTTTTTAGAGAAATTTAGAAAACGGGATAATCTTATACATCAAGAATAAATCAGATGTAATCTCTTGCAGGTATATTCATAATTCATAGGAGAAGCAAAAATAGAAAACCTATATAAAAAAATTTAACAGGAAAACTGATATTATACGACTTATAAAATTATCTAACCCAATTAAGGTATTCATTCATCCAAATACAGAACTCTTTTGTACATGTTAGGAAACTCTTTTTTCTTATGGTACATATCAAATCAAAATCATCTAGATCATTATACACCAGAAAGCCCAACGAAAACATGTCTTCAGTCAGCATATATGAAACTCATACGCTCAAGAAGATTCAACAGTCAAGTATGGTGTGCTAAACTTATATCCATGACCGCATCAGCAATTGTTCAGCTATACATGCTTAAGTGGCGTTGGATTTGTTAAGGATCCCACATGACACATACGCATATGCAACTTAGAAAATGAAATTATCAAAACTAATGAAGCAAGAAAGTTATTAACATAATAACATGTCATCCACTAGTTGACGACATGTAAAGTCTGCATATAGTTTGACTGTAGGAATAAAATGCTATGAGTTTTGTCAATGTTAATTAATGAAATGGAATATGGGCACCAAAATATTTAGAATCACAGATGCGGGACTCCAAGTAAAAAAAAAAAAAGTCAGCTCATCTACAATCTAATTTACCGATTCAATTACCAGTGACTACCAAACAATCGTTTTTGCCATCCAATTCAACCATTTCCTTTGACTCCATTCCTATACCCTCCCTCGACCTTCTCTTCATCAAGAACCTTCAACCCAATATTGTTAATCATCATCCCACCTGATTTAATCTCTGGGAAATAAGAGTTTCTCAGTGATGGGAAGATTGTTGGGATATGAGAAATAAGGAGTTTCTCATTGCTGCCGATAGTGAAGACTGGTTCCTGCCGATAGTGTAGCATTGCTGCTGCAGTTGGTTCCTACCGATAGTGTTATCTTGTTTCTGCCGATGGTGTTTGTTACTGCGGATAGTATTGTTTGTTATCCGTATATTTAGAATGTTTGTTAAGATTTATTTTTAGTAGAGATCTCGTTTATCTCTTCACACGTTTTCTTGTAGAACGGGTTAGGGTTAGGTCATCTTGTTAGTATAAAAGATAAACCCGTCTATGAGTTTAGGTACACCTTTAACGTTTTCAATATTCAATATCACAATTCTTAGTTTATAGTCTGATCCATAGAGGATCATTGTCCTTTAGAGTTTTCTTCTTTATTATACTTGCTGTTTAGTTTCCGCATAAACGCTTGTATTCCATACAGAGGTTCTTGTTTATACCAAGCTCAATCAAGCTCGAAGTACTCGATCCTACAAGTGGTATCAGAGCCTGGTAAGGATCTCTGATAAAGAAGAAAAAGTTCGATTTCATATCTCACAACCCTCTTTCAATGGAAGACGAAATCCCACAAAACAATGTCATTAACCCTGAAGAACACCAACCCAAACCTGAAACCTCACAAGTCCAAACACAAATCCTCACCACCATGTCCACCAACAATGCTAAATTCCCATATCTGAAGAAAGATGAGTATGAAGTCTGGGCTATGAGAATGGAATATTGGATCACAAACACTGATTACAATCTGTGGAATGTGATTCTTAAGGGAAATAGTAAGAAGAATACTGGAAGGGATAATGATGGCAATATCTATATAGAGCCACCTGTTACTGCAGAAGAACACCTTGCTGTTCAAAGGGAAACCAAGGCAAGAACCCTTCTACTTCAAGCTATTCCAGAAGATCATATGAGTGATTTTCATCACTTGGATGATGCTAGAAAGATCTGGCATGCTGTAAAAGCCAGATTTGGAGGCTAGGCCGAATGATGAAGACTGCAACACTAAGTTTCTGAGGGCTTTGCCACCATCATGGTCTCAGGTTTCCATAACACTCAAGGCCAAAGGAGGACTGGATTATATGAGCTTTGATGATCTGTACAACAAGTTGAAAACCCTTGAAATTGATATCAAAGGGTATTCCACCTATACACCTCATACTCCAACCCATACTGCTTTTGTTAGTAACTCTGGTCCTAACAAAACATCATATGGAAACAGTCCAACACCATCAATATCATCAATCTCCTACTCACCTGTCACACCAAAAGCTCAGACTAGATCTGATAATCTTGTAGTGGATGTGCTTCATTCATTTGTTGCTGAGAGTACACCACAGCAGAAGATTGTGTATGAAGATTTCAATCAGGTTGATGAATTGGATCTAGAAGAGATGGACCTAAGATGGCAAGTGGCTATGATATCGTTGAAATTGGATAGGTTTGAAAAGAAGGCAGGAAGAAGGGTCAACTTTGATGGACAGGAACCTGCCAGGTTTGACAGAAGGAAGGTGAGGTGCTATAAATGTTCTCAAACAGGACATTTTGCCAGGGAATGTACAGATAAGAAGGTAGATGACAAAGTACGATATTCTGCTTTCAAAATTCAAGAGCTGGACTCAGAGGACCCCAAGGCATTGGTATCTGTGGATGCGATGGTGGACTGGGAGCATCATGAGAAGACGATTACAAGTGGAGCAGATAAGGTCTTTGGGATGATAGCTGGATATGGTGAGAAGACTCAAGTGGCTGGTCAGTTTGGAATGATGGGTCATCCATCTCAGGTACAAAATTGTCCATTTGGTTGTGAATCTATATATGCTAAATTGAAACAGGAATTTGATGATATAGAAAGTGAAAATAAGGATAACTTTATTCAACTTAAGGCTCATAAAAAGGCTGTTAAAACATTAGAACAACAAAAGATCTGGTATCAACAACAACAGTCTGCTTATGAAGTAAAAATAAAGGTGTTAGAAAGAGATTTAAAAAATGCCACTAATGAGTTTAAACATTCTGAAAGGGAAAAAGCTAAGGTAGTGTTAGAAAATCAAGAGTTACAGTCTAAACTAGATAATTCCTTAGCTAGATTTGATAAGTGGAAAGACTCATCCAAAAACCTTCACATGCTTATTGATAGTTCTATGTCTACTAAAACTAAAAGAGGTTTAGGGTTCGGTAACCTTATAGGGCCAAATCAGTATTATGACCCTAATGAGTATAGTGTTTTTAACCCAGAACCTGTAGATTATAGAAAACCTGTAAAGTATGTGAAGGAGGGAGGAATGAATGATGTTCCTCCACCCATAACTGGAACATTTAAACCTGCTAATCCTTTTGATGACTTTGATGATTCACAAATGATCTATGGCAAACAGGCAAAGGACTTGCCTAATCTTGATTGTGACTCTAATGAATTTGTCTCTTGTTCTTACAGTGACAAATCTTCAGAAATCAAGACTAATGACTATGCCACATGTGGATCAAGTGATAAGTCAGCTCTAATAAAGTCAGAAGATCTCTCCTCAGAAGTAGCTACTGATGAATCTCACTCAAAGACAGCTGCATTTGAAGATATTTCTTTTGATAGTGTTAAAAACAATAATGTTTCTAGTTGTGGTTCTGTTTCAAATGTTTCTAGTTGTGATTCTGTTTCAAACAATGATGGTTGTGGTTTTAATTCTGTTAAGGATAATTTTGTTTCATGTGTTGATTTGAATAAATCTGTTTGCAATGGGAAAGTTATTGTTAAGAAAAAGTCCCCTAGAAAGAAATCTTGCTTTGTGTGTCGTAGTTATGAGCATCTTATTAAAGACTGTGACTATTATGAAAAACAGATGGGATTATATGCTTGTAAGAATAGGTCTGTATGGAAAAATGTTAATGATATTCCCCCTTATATTCCTCAAGCAGCAAGGAGAACTTCAGTTGCTTCTGGCAAGCCAGTTTCTGCTGGTAAGCCTGTTGCTGCTGAAAAGTTCATTCCTGCCGATAAGCCTGTTCCTGCTGCTTATCCTGTTCCTGCCGGCAGAATCAATCCTGCTGGTTGGAGAAGCAATATTGCTAGACCTTTCAGCAGACCTACTAGTACTTACTTTCAAAATGATATGAGACCTGTTTGTTTTGACACAATGCACAAGGGAGGGGCAAGATGGAAAACTGCTGTTAAGTCCTCAGCAGGTTGTTCTTGGAAAATCAATAACCAACATATGAAAATGGGGTCCAAGATCAATGGTGGATCTCAACAATCTCCAGGGTTTAATTCTTATTGATCCACTAGGCAGGCTCAAGTCAGCAATGGCTTGAGTCTCTCTTGTATCTAATGTTGTATATGTATTCTTTTTCTCAGGATTTTCCTTTTAGAAGCAAAGATGTTGGGATTGTTGACAGTGGATGTTCCAGGAGTATGACAGGGAATTTGGAAAGATTGCATGACTTTGTACCTTTGAATGGAGGTACTGTGACTTTTGGAGGAGGAGATGGAATAATTTCTGGGAAGGGAACTATCAAAACTGCCAAGCTGGACTTTGAAGATGTGCTTTATGTGAAGGAACTCCAAGACTTCAATTTGTTCTCTGTCTCACAAATATGTGACAAGAAGAACAGTGTTCTCTTCACTGAGAATGATTGCTTTGTGCTGTCCAAAGACTTCAAGTTGCCTGATGAAAGTCAGGTTGAACTTAAAGTTCCTAGGACTTACAATCTTTATAGCTTCAATCTTAGTGATGTTCAGCCTGAGGGTTCACTTGCTTGTCTGGTAGCAAAAGCAACTGTGGATGAATCTAATAAATGGCACAGAAGAATGGCCCATGTAAATTTCAAGACCATTAACAAGCTGGCTAAGAATGGTTTGGTTAAAGGGCTTCCTTTGAAGATCTTCTCTAATGAGCACAATTGTGTTGCCTGCAACAAAGGAAAGCAGCACAAAGCTTCATACAAGGCTATAACTGCTGTGAGCAACATCTCTGAGCCTTTGCAGCTTCTTCATATGGATCTTTTTGGTCCTACTTCTATCAAAAGTATTGACCATAAGAACTACTGCCTGGTGGTTACAGATGATTTTAGCAGGTTTTCATGGACTTTCTTTTTGGGTACTAAAGATGAAACTTATCCAGTTCTTAGGGATTTTATTGCCTTAATAGAAAATCAGCTAAGTAAAAAGGTTAAGTCGATAAGGTGTGATAATGGCACAGAATTTAAGAATTCTAATCTTATTGAACTCTGTGGGAGTAAGGGGATAAAAAGGGACTATAGTAATGCTAGAACCCCACAACAAAATGGGGTTGCAGAAAGAAAAAAAATAGGACCCTGATAGAAGCAGCTAGGACTATGTTAGCTGAATCTAAGATGCCTACTATGTTTTGGACTGAAGCTGTATGCACTGCTTGTTATGTGTTGAATAGGGTATCTATTACTAGTCCTCATAATAAAACACCTTATGAACTTTTGTCTGGGAAGGTTCCAAACATTAGTTACCTTAAGCTTTTTGGATGTCATGTTACTATTTTGAACACTAGTGATTACCTAGGCAAGTTTGATGGGAAGGCTGATGAAGGGTTTATTGTTGGATATTCTGCTCATGGTAAAGCCTATAGGGTTTATAATCTGTCCTCTAAGAAAATAGAAGAGACTCTCAACTTAAGATATCTTGAAGATAAACCTAATTTGCAGGGTGCTGGTCCAGAGTGGTACTTTGATCTGGATTATCTAACTGACACCTTAGGTTATAATAGATTTAAATCAAATCTATCTGTTGGTACAAATGTTTCTCAATCTAACAATGCAGGTACCTCGGATGATGATTCTGATGCAGAGAGTGATGAACGACCTATAGTTGTTCCTTCTTTTCCTTCTAACAACATTTCAGGTTCAAAGCTCAAAGATTCTTCTGCTATGGATGGAGGTGATTCTAGTTATGCAGAAGATCTTGCTAGGCTTCAAAGACAAGAGTTTAATGCCAAGAGAGCTGCTGAGATGTTTGGTTCTGGGTTTTCTAAAGAGACAGAGGAGATTTTGAGAAAGGCTGAAGCTGAAGTTAGAAGGCAACTAAATTTGTCTGGTGGTATTTCTGTTCCTGCTGATGCTGTTCCTGCTGGTAGTAGATTTGTTCCTGCCGATCCTTCTAATGTTTCTGCTGATGTCTCTGTTCCTGCTGATGTTCCTGTGGCTTCTCCATCTGTTGATACTTTGGGTATTGATAACTCCCCTGAAAGATTTCCAATCCCTTCTGATCTTGGAAATTCAGTCTCTTCAAAAGATAAGCTGGAAGATCCTCATCATCAATCTAGAACAGGCATTTTCACTTCTTCCTCATATGATGATGACTTCAACCCCTCAATTACTAATCAGGCATCCTCCATTGATATCAATCCCATTGTTAACAAGAGGATCAATACTGTTCATCCTCAGTCTTTGATTCTTGGAGATCTTAATTCCCCTGTTCAGACAAGAAGTAAATTGCATCAACCTAAGTTTGGAGAATCTGCTTTTCTCAGTTATATACAGGATCAGTTGAGAAGCAATCATACTGATTACTTACATTGTCTGTATGCTTGTTTCTTATCTCAAGTTGAACCAACTAGTATAGCTCAAGCTCTTGCTAATGAAGATTGGGTTGAGGCTATGCAAGAGGAAATGCAGCAGTTCCAGAATCAGAAAGTATGGATGTTGGTTCCTTTGCCTGCTGGAAAGCATGCTATTGGAACTAAATGGATTCTAAAGAATAAAAAGGATGCTAGGGGAATTGTGGTTCGAAATAAAGCTAGGTTGGTAGCTCAGGGTCATAGACAAGAGGAGGGGATTGATTATGATGAGGTGTTTGCACCAGTGGCAAGAGTTGAAGCTATCCGATTGTTCCTGGCTTTTGCTTCCTTTATGGGGTTTGTAGTATATCAGATGGATGTGAAGAGTGCATTTTTGTATGGAAGGATTGAGGAAGAAGTTTATGTTACTCAACCACAGGGATTTGTAGATCCTCAGAATCCTAATTTGGTTTACAAAGTGGTTAAAGCACTTTATGGTCTTCATCAAGCACCAAGAGCTTGGTATGCACGGCTATCAGCCTTTTTGCTGAAACATGGTTACAGAAGAGGGGCTATTGATAAAACTCTTTTTATCAGAAAGAACTTCAAAGATATCATTCTGGTACAAGTTTATGTAGATGATATCATCTTTGGTTCCACTAATGAAGCCTGGTGCAGGGAGTTTGAAGAATTGATGAAGAGTGAATTTGAGATGAGTGCTATGGGTGAAATGACTTTCTTCTTGGGTCTTCAGGTTAAGCAGAAACCAGATGGGATCTTTATTTGTCAGGAGAAGTATGTTTATGACATGCTTAAAAAGTTTGATATGGAGAATGTGAAAATTGCTGCAACTCCTTTTGAACCTCCAAAGCCTAAGTCTAATAATGAACCTGATGCTGCTGTTAATGTTCATCTATATAGGTCCATGATTGGTTCACTCATGTATTTGACAGCTTCAAGACCTGATATCATGTTTGCTGTTGGTGCATGTGCTAGACATCAGGTTACACCATTGACTTCTAACCTTAATGCAGTCAAGAGAATCTTTAAGTATTTGAAAGGACAGCCCAAAATGGGACTTTGGTATCCCAAAGACTCTCTTTTTGTGTTGGAAGCCTATAGTGACAGTGATTATGCTGGGGCTAACTTTGATAGGAAGTCTACTACTGGTGGTTGTCAGTTTCTGGGTCAGAGGTTGGTTTCTTGGCAGTGCAAGAAGCAGACTATAGTGGCTACATCTTCTACTGAGGCAGAGTATGTTGCTGCTGCTAGTTGTTGTGGACAGGTTCTTTGGATGCAAAATCAGCTGTTGGATTATGGGTTCAACTTCATGAACACTAAGATCTTTATTGAAAATCAAAGTACTATGTGTATTGTTAAGAATCCTGTTTATCATCAAAGGACAAAGCATATTGAGATTCGACACCATTTTATAAGAGATGCTTATGAGAAGCATCTTATTCAGGTGGTCAAGATTCACACAGATGATAATGTGGCTGATTTGCTAACCAAGGCTTTTGATGGACCAAGGTTTAAACATTTGGTGGTCCATATTGGGATGGTAAATCCCTAGCTACTGAGCTTAAGGGGAGGATTGCAGATTAAGGGGAGGATTGAAGCTCAAGGGGAGGATTGTTCTTGTTGTTGTTGTAAATTTTTCTTTCTTTCTTTTGGTTTCTTTTCTTATTTTCTTTCTTTTCTTTTGGTGTGTTTCTGATTTGTTTTTCTTAGTTAAAAAAAAAAAAAAAAAAAAAAAAAAAAATCTTGTATATTTTGTGCTAATAAGATGGTTTTGAGTAACACCATGCAGGTACAGTGTTGGTGTTTACACCTTCACAATAAATGGTACTCAACTCACCATGTCTTGCAGACAAGAAAGAGTTGGCTCACCATGAGGGTACGGCTCTGGTGTGATTCTCAAATCCGTTGATAGCTGTAATAGCTTGCTCAAAGCTATAGGGTACTTCAACTCACCCATGGTTTATTCCTGAGAGTTGAAAATGGTTCTCAATTCACCATGGATGTAACCCTTTATGGGATCCAAAGAATTGGCTAGTCCACAAAAGTATGGTTTGTGGTAAAGACATTTGGTATCCATATTTGGTATTCAATTCACCAAGGTTTGTTGTAACCTAAGAGTTGGCTAGTCCTGAGCAAACGGCTACAGGTAAAGACAAGTCAAATCCGTTTATAGTTGCTGATTTGCTAATAAATCAGATGGTTATCAATGTACCATGGTCTAACACACCTAAACATTGGCTACTCCAGTAGTGATGGCTATTGGTAAAGAGACATCAAATCCATTAATTTTCAATGATTCACCTCTCACAGGAGTTAACACACCTGGATGTAATGAGAATAGTATGAAACTTAAGTGATTTGATGTACATATTGTCATAAGTAGCAGCCAAGTTCAAGTGAATATCATGGTGACCAGTATATATGTTTTGAAGAAGATTTCATATTCCTGCTGAACTATTGAAGTTGCTGCTGGATGCTATAGAAGTTGGAATCTTGCAAGTTATGGATGTTGCTGCTGGTTACTACTTATTGCTGCTGCTAAGTCGCAGTCCTCAAGCCTGAGAAGTTAAAGCTCTATCACATTGGAATCTTGCAGGTTAACCTAGTCAACCTCAAGATTAGGGGAGGATTGTTAGGATCTCTGGGAAATAAGGGTTTCTCAGTGATGGGAAGATTGTTGGGATATGAGAAATAAGGAGTTTCTCATTGCTGCCGATAGTGAAGACTGGTTCCTGCCGATAGTGTTGCATTGCTGCTGCGGTTGGTTCCTGCCGACAGTGTTATCTTGTTTCTGCCGATGGTGTTTGTTACTGCGGATAGTATTGTTTGTTATCCGTATATTTAGAATGTTTGTTAAGATTTATTTTTAGTAGAGATCTCGTTTATCTCTTCACACGTTTTCTTGTAGAACGGGTTAGGGTTAGGTCATCTTGTTAGTATAAAAGATAAACCCGTCTATGAGTTTAGGTACACCTTTAACGTTTTCAATATTCAATATCACAATTCTTAGTTTATAGTCTGATCCATAGAGGATCATTGTCCTTTAGAGTTTTCTTCTTTATTATACTTGCTGTTTAGTTTCCGCATAAACGCTTGTATTCCATACAGAGGTTCTTGTTTATACCAAGCTCAATCAAGCTCGAAGTACTCGATCCTACATTGTTAATCATCATCCCACCTGATTTAATTTCGTTGTCTTCTTTACAACAATCATCACAACACAGTAACTCAATGCTATCTTCCTCTACTTCATTTGAATTATCAAACAACCTTGTATTAGAGTTCTTTATTTCATGATATTATTAGCTGATTCTTGAAACTTAGCTAAATGATAATAAGCATCTGAGAGGTATTTCGGTTTGACATTTTAACCACTTTCTCTATTTCCCCGAAAATGAAGAGATGAATGAGATACCATTCATGATTCATCCCAACCCGAAGAATTAAATGTATCGTAATTCGTAAAACTCGTCGTCCACTGTAATTTTTTTTTTTTTTTTTTTTTTTTTTTAAAAAAAATTATTCATAGACATTTCATCAAACACCTGATGAACACCATTTTGTTTCTCACATTTACTTCCTATAACAATGGTAGGTAGCTAACTAACTAACTTGTAACTGACTCCTACTAACTAACTTGTTCAAGATCACTTACATAACAGAATTAACAAGAAAAAAAAAAAAAAAAAAAAGTGGAAAATAGTACGTACCTCTTTGAAGTTATTAAAGAGCCAATTGCGTAACCGCATTTCCTCAGGGGGGAAATCTCTAGTTCCTTTAGGAGGATTAACATCTATTTTCTGTGCGTAATCGACTGGCGGCGGTGCAGAGACGGAGCCGGAACGAGCGGCGCGTGGGGATAAAGAGGAGTAGAAGTGGTGTATGGTATTGGTGAAAAGGTGGTGGTTGATGACGGAGAATGGGCGGAGAGTGGTGGTCAGGCGTGGGTGGAGGATAACGAGAGATGATGCCATTGTGTTTGACGGACAGTAAGGGTGTGTTTGTTTTTTAAAAAAAAAAACAAACTTTTTGATTGTTTGTTTTTTTGTTTTGTATCATACCTCGAACATAGTACATTTTACTCGGTAAAAGGTGGGGGACTTGTCTTACTGCCTCTTATTCAATAAGAGATTGAAGACTCATGTTAATATAATATATTTGATGGTTTATTAAGTATGTTATATTTATGATAAAAAGTCTTGTTTCATATATAAGTTACTTAAATAAATTGCAGAAACGAGCACTTAAAATCATTCAGACAATTATAAAAAAACAAACAATATTATTTCGTTCAAATTTAGAATTTTTAGCCACCTCCAGTAAGAGGTGATAGTCAGATTCAGACCTAAAACATCTTAATGAAACAAACACACCATAACTTGACTTTACTCTCTCTCTGTGTTTTTGTTTATTTTTGTGTTTATTTGTGTTTCGCTTGTGTGTTGTCAAGTCTAATTTTTAAAGAATCGAACAAATTGAGATGAGAATGGCAAATTAAAGAATTAATGACTGTGAAGAAATTAAAGAATTAATGACATTGTGAAAAAAGTGATTATTTTTATTTGTGTTGTTGAGTTTTAATTTTTAAGTTGCAAGAAAAAGATGGTAAGCTACCTAAATTACAAATATACCCTCAAAACACTATATTTCAACAAATCTATTACCTTCTCTTTGGCTTGCTACTACTGACCACGACAAAACTTTGGATGGGATAAAAACTTTTGGCCTGCTGCTACTAACCCAAATCTCCAGCTAAAGACTCAGCGCCTGCTACTACTGAGCATGGAATCCACGTACCAACTTTTTTCACAAAACTTTTGGCCTGCTACTACTGACCACGACAAAACTTTTTTCACAAAACTTTTTCATAAAAGTATTTGAAGAGCCGCATTGCAGACCATTTTTTTCACAGCTTACATCCCTTTTTTCACAATGTCTAAAATAACATAAATCAAAGTGGCATAAATTTCGAATGATAATTGCAAAAAGAATACCAATACATAAACACATGTCAAACAGTTGATAGGCTCATATAGCAAACACAAACTGAAATCATAACGTAAGACCCACAAACTAAGAAGAACAAATTCACAAAGGCCCTCACATGAGAGTACTTAAACAAAAGCCATAGACTCCTTCAAATAACAGTTAAAGTAGGAAGCAAGAACTAAAATAAATAAAAAATAAGTTTCAAACGAAGTGACCATCATCAACCACCAGTAACACAATCCGAATAAGCTTCATTTACTTGTCTAGGCCCATTAAGGTGTTCAGATATAACACTCTGTCTTCATAAGGACAGCCAAAAAGTCCACGTGTTTTGTCCGGATGTTCCAGCAAAAACACATACGCAGGCTGTATGGCTTCGCGATCAAGACCCATGCACTGCAGTTCTTGGTAAATTTCCTTCTCAGTATACACATGTAGAAGAGAGTTCTCAATTACCTTATAACAAGTAGATAACGACAAGATCAATATAATATATATATATATATAATATATATATATATATATATATATATATAATATATATATATAAACAATAAACTACTACTAATTTATGTTCTAAATAAACCGAGTACCTTAGAATTCCTGTCTAGAGCATGGACTATATTATCTGTTAAAACTATGGATCTAGAACCAGAAACACAATCACAACACCTCAAATTCACCCAACCAACCACCCCTTGGTGAAATCTTTTATTACTAATAGTCAAGAAGATGAGTCCACAAAGCGTGTGCTCACCAAACAAATACAAAGTAAAAAAGATAGCCCCTTTCAGAAGGATTCTATCTATCTCACTACAATGAATCAGATACAATCAACCTCACTACAATACTCTCAAACCTACTCAAACAGACTAACCAAATTGATCAAGATGATCAATGACTAAAGACCAAGAATCTACACAATCACTTGAGAGAAACCCTTTTGTAAGAGAGAGATAATGACTGAATGAGATGCGGCTAGGGCTGGGTTCCAGCTTATATACTAGCATGTTACACTTCAACCCTTGAAGAAACCAAAACCTATCATAAGCAGCTAAACATTCAAACATTAGTGAGAAATGGCATATTCAACCCCTTGACTAAATATACCATTCCATAAGCTTGCACCACATAACATATTTCAACACCCCCTCTCAAGCTTATGGCTTGAACATATCAACCAAACCAAGTTTTTCACAAAACTGCTTATGTTGAGAAATACTCAACCCTTTTGTAAATATGTCTGCAACATTATTGGTAGAAGCAACTTTCAAAGTTTTAATAAACCCAGAAGCTACTTTCTCCCTAACTAAATGCAAATCTATTTCAAAGTGTTTAGTTTTCTCATGAAATACTTGACCGGATCTTAACACACTCCTTGTGTTAGATAGATACTTTGATTTGATATTAACTAGCACGCGGAATTTACTAGCTAATACTTAGAAGATATTGTGTTGTGTATATGAATGAATGGAACAGTGAATATGTTTGTATGTATGAACAATGAATACAATAATGATTAACCAAAACGATTCAATATTATTAATGATAATAATACGAGTACTCTTGTTAGTACTAGGGTTTACAACCTTGAATCTTCACGACTTGTATATTTGTAAAACCTAACCTAGGATATCCTTTTATAGACCAAGGATTCCTGTACAAGATAACTATAATTCTATTTAAATAGGATATTCACTAAATCCTTTCTATACTTATCTATTACACGTTTACAAAAACATAAGTAGTACTAACCATATATACTAGCAGTACTAACTGACTTAGCACTGTTAGTGTATTCTTCAATAAATCTTCAGCAGTACTAACTTATAACCGACAGTACTAACTGTTAGGTTTAATTCCTAACAATCCTCCCCTAAACTTATGATTTTTCTCCAAATCACTAAGTTTCCTCGAATTAAACTTCAACACTGATGAGGGGGATTCTTCCAAACACTACCATGTCAATCTCTTAGTCTGAGCTTTTCTCTGTTCTGCAAGATCAAAAATCCTTCTGACTAACACATCTGCCATTTCTGATTCAACTTCAATCTCCAATTTTGAACATACTAGAGTCAATAAAGTTGCTGTTTTGAGTGGATAGTCTTTTTCAACCAACATATATATTTCTATCTCATCCTTGGTAGAAATTCTATGTACACCACATGTATCAAAAAGCTTCCATGAAACATCTTTAATTGGAGCTTGAAACCTCCATATAGCTTCACCACCATCTGGATCATAAATCCTCTTTAACTGTACCCATAGCTCTTTATCTTTATCTTTAAGTGGATCTGCAACTCTGAATCTTTCTTGTACTAAGTTCCATAACTTGTTGAGATCTTCCCTATCAAATCCCTTAAGCAAATCTTCAAACAACTTGTATTTTTCAGTTTTTCCACCAACTCTTATGATTTCCCATCCTTTCATTCTCCCTTCTGTGAATACTTTCCAGATAATGATTGTATGTTTTGATTGGAGTGGACTTACATTTGTTGATTCAGGAATCACTACAATCATGTTTTTAAGCTGTTCATCAGATAATCCCTTAGCTTCAGTCTTTTGTCTCTTAGATGTATCTGACTCTAACACTTCTGGTCTTCTTTTCTCTCCTTTACTATGTTCAAAATCTCTATGAAATGACTTATTAATCCTTGCATAAGCTTCATAATAAGCTTTTTCAATCTCTGCATCTGATCTTCCTTTGAATTAACTTGGCTTCCAAAATGCCTGGTTCTTCAAATAACTTTTCATGAAGCTGATATGTTCTTTCTTTGTAGGCATCTTCTTCTTGTACCCTTTCTTTTGTCTATCTCTGATCTTCTGCATAAGATTACTCCAAGCAACTTCCTTATTCTTTGCTAAAATGAACTCAGTAAGCTTTGCTGACTTCTCTTCTGTGGTTAAACTTTCATCTTTAAGAATAAGAACTGCTTGTGCTCTCACAATAGGATCTGAGTCTAACAAATATTGTAGTTGTTCATCAAAGGTTTCTTGAGTAATCTGCTCATCTGAAGCTATCTTTTCTAACCTTATTTCTTCCATAAAATCAATCACATCAGCTTCAGACATCTTCTTTGCTAACTCTGCATCAAGATCAATCTGAGTTTGTTCATCTGCTTGTTCATCCTCTTGAAGTTTCTTTGCCACTTCTGCATCATAGTCTATCTGAATCTGAGTTCTTGGCTTAACTATCTTCTGTGGCTCATCTTCTTCAATTAAAATTCCTTTGCCCTTGTCCTTAGCAGTTTATACTGCTTCTTGTTCTGTCTCTGCAGTTTGTACTGCTTCTTCTATTACATCAGCAGTACCTTGTTCCTGATCTTGAGCACCTATATCTACATCATTACCAGTACCTTCATCAAGCAATCCACCAGTACCTTCTTCATGCCTCCCCTGAGTTTATGATCTCCTACCCTTATCTTTCCCAGCTTTTCCTGATTTCCTCCCCTGTTTGGGAGAATCACCACCATCATCATCTGAATCATCTGAGTCACTATCTGAAGAATCATCATCCATCACCACTCTTGATCTTTTCCTCTTAAGTTGATCTTCCAACTTCTTTACCCTGAGAGTCAACTTTGTGTAGACATTAGCAAAATTGGTCTTGTGGCTTTTGATTTCCTCCTCCAGAGATTCTACCTTGGCAGATAACTTGGTACATAAAGCCGTCAATTCATCAAGTCTAGAACTGCCCTCATCACTTCTAGCTGTGTTACCTGCTAGGAGAGGTGAGTCATGGGGCAAGGATCCAATTTCCACTCTAGTTAGACTAGCTGTGGTCCTTCTCCTATAAGTTGTGATAATTGGGGTGTATGGGTTATTTCAGGAACCATTGTGGGTGTTGGTTGGGGATCAGTTGGGTTTACTGACCCTTCACCATGAACAACTTGAAGCATTTCAGGAAATAGTGGTATTTCTACCCCATTAAACAATCTACTTGCCATAGCCATATTTTGAAAAACTTTTGGTTGCAGGCTAGGAGTAGGAAAATTTTCTTTATGTTGCTTAAGCAAATTCTTTTTCTTATTCAAAAAGCTTTGAACAAATCTTGGATACATAAGAAATTTTGTTTTACTTTTTACATTAGCAACCATACTCTCAAATATAAATTTTGAAAAATTGAAAACCTTGTTTGTTGACAGACATATGAGAGCAATAGCAATATTGCTACTGAATTGCTCCCATGATGTTCTTTTGGGACTTAAACAATGTAAGAGAGTATGGATAAAAAATCTCCATTGTGGGGAGAAACATCCCTTTTGAAAAGTAAGTTTTTGATTGGATGTATCATACCCCATTCTAGCAATTTCTTGCCAAATCTCAGTGTTTAGCATATTGTTGATACCATATGAATCTTGCAACTTAAGATGTCTCCTAAGAGTAGATTCGGTAACAACAAAAGATATGCCATCCACTTTGGAGTGAATTTCTATGTCTTCCTCTTCACTAATTTTGACAATGGCAGTTTGCCAAAACTGTGTGATATGAGAGACAATAAGAGTAGGGGAAACTGTTAAAGCATACCTAATATGAGACGCGTTCAAGAAGTCCACAATCTCATAAAATTTTGGTCCATCCCCTTCCTCTGTATTCTCCAAATAAGAAACCTAGTTGTGCGTCTTGATAAAATCCAAATTAGCCATAATATTCTCAGTAAAAATTGATTTGACTGTGGTGAATAGTGAAAATTTAGGTTAGAAATTAGAAGATGAAAGTGAGATGAGATATTATTGAGAGAGTTAGGGTTTCTATTGACCGACTTAAAGAATATTTTAACTTTTTATTTTAGGATAAGATTATAATAGAATAAAAGTTAAAATATCTAGAAGAGGATCCCTTAAAAACCGTAACTAAGTTAGTAAAAATCTCAATTATCTTCCAACGGCTAGTTTCTAAACAAAAATTAATTACTGACACAACAGTTCTAACGGCTAGTTGAGCAGTACAAACTTTGCACTAGCAGTACAAATTTTCAAGAAAAATTTTAATGAGCAGTAGCAACTTAATATTGATTTAAAAATAAGACTGCTCACCCATATTTTTTAGCAAACTATCAGCTATCAACGGATTTGCTATGTCTTTACCAATAGCCGTTTGCTTTGGACTAGCCAACTCTTCACTGTTAGATATGGTGAGTTGATAACCATACAATTTTTGGTAAATTGTCAACCATAAACGGATTTGATTAGTCTTTACCAGAAACCGTTTGCTCTGGACTAGTTGGTTCTTATGTGGGTTAGACATGGTGAACCAATAACCATTTGTTGTGTGCAAAGATCACACACTAAGCTTCCAAATCACCATACAGTCCAAAACAGAAAGCACTTGTAATTCCTTGGTGCTTATCATCCATACCTGCAAGTGTTAGTCCAAAAACAAGGAAACAAAGTGCAAAGCACTTGTCTCATAATACATAAACATATGACTAACATTGCACATAAAAAGGAAAATTAATTTCCTTGTGGTACCCAAGCCATCACTGACTTAGGTTTTCCTCTTGCATCAATATAATTGAACCTTTTTAGAATAGTTGGAGTACCATTTGATTGAAGTGGTCTCCAAACCCATGATGCAGATGCATTAATACCATTACCCAAATTTCCTTTAGCAGTGTTTTTAAAACTTCCAGTTTTAACTGCTTGCCTAGCAGTATGAACTGCTGGGTTTGCAATTGCAACTTTAGGCTTCCAAACTTGTTTGTTAATCACTGCATTGATTTGAAATGGCCTTTTAACAGTTTTTTATGCTAATTTAAAAAGAGTTTTTGCACCTTGAACTGTTGGTCTTGGGTAAAAAGTCTTATTTGGTCTGGCAGTATGAATTTCTGGTCTAGCAGTATGAACTGCTCTTGGTCCAGACCTTAAAAGAACTGTTATAGGTATCATTCTAGCATTTGTAGGGTGAGTGGGAGGTCTAACTGAGTTCACCCTAGGACTTGAATACCTAGTTACCATATTGTTGCAATAAAATGCAAGATGGTCAAAGCTATCACATGTGAAACAAGCTTTCCTATAGCAAACAAAGTCATCACCTAGTTGGTGAGACTTGAGGTTGTTCCAATTCCTTTGGTTACCTCTGGGTTTGTTTGTGGTTCTATACATTTCAGCATACCTAACTGTTGGTCTAATTGGTTTAGCATTGGTTTTAGGCCTAACAGTCTCAGTTCTGACCACCTTAGGTACTTTTGTTTTCTCAACCTTAACACAATCAGGCTTAACCTTATCCTAATCACTCTCATCATCATCATCAGAAGTCCAATCCTCTATGGTTGGAGCATCTGATTCCCTAGTTGAGGACCTATCAGAGGACACCTTGTCCTCAGAGAGTGATTTATCACTTGCACTCTCAAAACTTACTTCTACAGGCTTCTCAACAACTTCCTTCTCCTTAGGTTTAGGTCCATATTCCATCTTAGGTAATTGAAATTATTCCAAACCTGTATGTTCAAGGTCAATACCTGGAGGAACAGGTATTCCTCTATGAGGAGGTGGAACTGAGTTATAACATAGACCTGACTTAGCCTTGTTGAGAATTTGACATTCAATTATCTTGTTAACACCCTTAGAGGCATACTCTAATGTATCTACACTTAATTGAATGTTTTCTTTTGCCCGTTTCAACTTATCAAACTCAGCTCTTACAAACTTAATTTCAGCATCTTTAAAAAATATATCCTTTTTAAGCAAAGCTATGTCATTAGCAAACTTAGATTCCATACTCTTATAATGAACAATTTGCTCCTCTAAAACAGCTAAACCCCTTTTATGATTTGCCAAATTAAAAATAGTCTGGTTTAACTCTATTCTCTGTTCATTATAGTGTTTCCTAAGAGTTTCTAATTCTTTTAAAGCATCACATGATTTAGAACAATTAGAAACTTGTACCTCAGAATCTGAGAAAACCATGAGAGCCATCTCTGTAGATGCTTCTGCTTCCTCCTCTGCAATGTAGCTCCAGTCAAACCCTAAGCCATTAATGGCAACCATAGCCTTTGAGCTTGAGTCTGTAATCTCCACTTCTCTGGTTTTGCTTCCAAAGCCTCTGTTCTTGCCATCTTGTTGTCTTGGCATCCTGCACTCCCTTGAATAATGACCCTTCTTATGGCAATTATAGCACTCAATCTTTGACTTGTCATACCCAGCAACATCATTGCTGTTTATGATTATCTTCTTGCCTGTCTTCTTCAAGAATCTATTAGCTCTCATGCTTGATGTCCATCTCTTCAATGTCATCTTCATCAATCTCTTGAAGGTCTCCATGAGTCAACATACTTCCATTGTGCTGAGTAGTCAGGAAAGCACAATAAGTATTCTCATCCAAAAGTCCATTAGTACTGCTTGAGGTACTAGCAGTACCAATATTTGAACTAGCAGTTCCAACTGCTCCAGTAACTTGCACTTCATCTTCTGGACTTGAGGTACTGGGAGTTGACACAAAGGCCAAATTCCCAGAGCTTGAGTTTGAGCTTGTTCCAGTAGCTTTCTTCACATCATGCTCTACTATCTTGAAGTTGCTATAAAGATCCATTAAGCTCATGGAATCTATATCCGGCTTATTCTTCCACACAACAACATGCATAGCCCATTCTGATGGTAGACTCCTTAAGAATTTAGAGTTTAAGTCCTCCTGAGGTATCTCCATTCCAAGAATAGCAAGCTGACTCACTAGCTTTTGAAGTCTGTTGAACATATTATCTAGTGACTCATTGCTTGTAGCTGAGAAGTTCTCAAATTGTTGCTTGAGTAGTGTCTTCTGAGTTTTCTTGGTGGCTTCATTCCCACCATATCTGGCAACAATAGCTTCAAACAAAGTCTTGGCACACTTGAACTTACTGAAGTTCAATAATTGATCATTAGGAATTGTCATCAGCAGCATGCTTCTTGCCTTAAGATCATTCTTGTACTGGACCTTCTCTTCAGTAGTCATTGGCTTTGTTTGCATTGTAGTTACAACCTTGCCATCAACTGTAGATGAAGTAGTTGTAGGCTTAAAAGTGTTCCCTTCTTCTATAATCTCCCAGAGTGCATAATCTTGCACCTGGAAGTATTGCTCAATTCTTAATCTCCACATATCGAACTGATTAGGCTTGAGCATTGGTAACTTAGCAGCAACATTAGTTGTACTTGTCTCCATGTCCATCTTTCTTCTTGGAAGAGTTCTCCTTGGATCTTCTAATTTAAAGTATCAGAAACCTGGCTCTGATACCACTTGACCGGATCTTAACACACTCCTTGTGTTAGATAGATACTTTGATTTGATATTAACTAGCACGCGGAATTTACTAGCTAATACTTAGAAGATATTGTGTTGTGTATATGAATGAATGGAACAGTGAATATGTTTGTATGTATGAACAATGAAGACAATAATGATTAACCAAAACGATTCAATATTATTAGTGATAATAATACGAGTACTCTTGTTAGTACTAGGGTTTACAACCTTGAATCTTCACGACTTGTATATTTGTAAAACCTAACCTAGGATATCCTTTTATAGACCAAGGATTCCTGTACAAGATAACTATAATTCTATTTAAATAGGATATTCACTAAATCCTTTCTATACTTATCTATTACACGTTTACAAAAACATAAGCAGTACTAACCATATATACTAGCAGTACTAACTGACTTAGCACTGTTAGTGTATTCTTCAATAAATCTTTAGCAGTACTAACTTATAACCGACAGTACTAACTGTTAGGTTTAATTCCTAACAATACTGGGTTAGCAGCTATTTGAATAGCAGAACTGTTATCACAAAACAAATTTGCAGGTAACAGGTCATCTATTCCAAGATCATTTAAAATTTTAACAATCCAAACAAGCTCACAAGTAGTAGATGCAAGACATCTATACTCAGCTTCAGCTGATGACCTTGAAATAGTTGCATGTTTTTTACTTTTCCAAGAAATCAAATTATTACAAAAATAAACACAAAAACCTAAAACATATTTCCTAGAAACTGGACATTTAGCCCAGTCTGCATTTTAAAAAACATACAAACTCAGCCTATTACCATACTTAAACTGAATACCTGTACCAAGAGCCTGTTTTAAATACCTCAACACTCTAAGAGCAGCAGTAAAATGAGAATTAAGATGAGCATGCATATGCTGACTCAAGCAATGAATAGTATAAGAAATGTCAGGTCTAGTAACAAACAAGTATATCAGCTTTCCAACCAGTTTTTGATACTCAGTCATATTAGACAAAAACTTATCAGTTTCAGTCTCAACATGGCTCAACACAACATTCTGCTGCATAGGAGTAGCAGCAGAGTTACATGCCAACAGACCATACTCATGTAACAAATCTAAACAATACTTTCTTTGAGACAAACAAAGACCAACATTGTCATCTAAAACTTCAATTCCCAATAAATATTTGAGAGGACCAAGATCCTTGATCATGAATTTAGAGTTTAGAAACCTTTTAAACCTCTCAATTTCCTCAAGATTATTACCAGTGATGACAATATCATCAACATAGACCAATAAAGCCAAGAAAATTCCACTTTTATTCTTAGAGTATAAAGAATAATCACTAACATTTTGTTTAAAACCATTTTCAATCAAAGCAGTGGTAAGTTTTTCATTCCACTGCCTTGGAGCCTGTTTTAACCCATAAAGGGACTTATTCAACTTACAAACCCTGGTTTCACTTTTATCATAATAACCAGGAGGCAATTGCATATAAACATCCTCATACAAGTCACTATACAAGAAAGCATTATTAACATCCAGTTGAAACAAAGGCCATTTATTATAAACAAATATACCAATTAAGCATCTCACATTGACCATTTTTACAACAGGACTAAATGTTTCCTCATAATCAATTCCTTCCCTTTGATTAAAACCTTTAGCAACAAGTCTAGCTTTATATCTATCAATATCACCAGAGGACTTGTATTTAAGTTTCCAAAGCCACTTACAACCTATAGCAGTCCTACCCTCAGGCAATTCACATAACTCATAAGTCTTGTTTCTATGTAAAGCTTCCATTTCTAAATTCATAGCTTCTATCCACTTAGGATTTTCAGAAACCTCAGCAAGAGTTTTAGGCTCACAAGACTTATTTAATGTAGTAGAAAAGCACATATTCACTCTAGACAGATTAGAATAAGAAACATATTTCTCAAGACCATACTTCACATTACTTCCAACAACAAAATCATTAAACCTAGCAGGCTGACTCCTTTGTCTACTAGACCTCCTCAAGTTTGATGCTTCCATTTGAATAACATGATCCTCACTATTGAAAATATTTTGATTGCCCTCAGAGGTGATAGTATCATCTATCTGGGTTGTAGTGGTTGCACCTCCATCATTAACTGTGTTAACACAGCCATCTGGAGGTACCATCTCACTACCTTCCACATTAGAAGGGTCCCCCTCTTCATCATTGGGACTTTCAGACCCATGGATGTCAAAAAAGTTTAAACTATTTACTCTACCTTCATCAAAGTTTAGTTCTGATTTTTCAAAAACATTTTAGATTCATTTGATATATTTGTAGACTTCATTTTGAAAGGAAACACAGTTTCATAAAACCTTACTGTTAGGAATATAAATATTCATATGAAGGTTCGGTCACCCCGAGTATCTATTTAGCATATCACATAGCTCGTAGGCTTATTTATATAAGCTTAGTATTATTAGTATTATTAGTTTTATTAGATTAGTCGTATCTATATTTGTGGAGTGGGTCGGGGCTTTCCCCACTGTCAGCTCACTTCACAGCCCACTAGGGGCACTATTATTAGGAAGTATAAATACCCCTTCCCACACTTGGGAAGGGTTGGAACTCTTGTAACCTTTCACATAGTAATCTAGCATTTCCAGGTTTTCTCTCAACAAGAGTCTCCCTCTCTCTCTCTAACTTCTCTCTAAACTCAACCATGGATCTAATCTTCCATGAACCAAGACCACCCGAATCATCCCACAATAATCAACATGTTTCGATCCTACAATTGGTACCAGAGCCAAGGTTGGTAGTTGTGTTGATTTTTGTGGTTTGTCTCTCGGTTTTAAGCTGTGTTTTTTGAAACTGTTTCAGGTTGTTACACTTACTTGATTTTGTGGCTAGTGTGTTTAATTCTGCCATATTTAACAGCCATAAAGTCCAAATCATACGTTTCTGGTCTGGGTCTATTTTACTTGGTATCTTTATGAGTGGTTGTGTCTAAGTGCTATTCATTGTGACTTTCTGCTCCTGAAAATCATGCTCGCTAACTGGTCAGAATTGATAGTCGGAATCTGGTCGGAAAAGTCATATACTTCCATAACAAATCGGTGGTTGAGTGCTATATTGTTGAGTTATAAACTGACTCATACTATGAATTATATGGTTTAATCTTAATTTTTCTCAGTTTATTAACAAGTAAGTTATGCATCTGTTCTTGAAAAACCCAGATCCGGTTTTTTAGGGAAAGTACGAAAGTGACAGCTTTGACTGGTCAAAGTTGCAATTTGTTTCCGATGCGGTTTGTCTACGACGCGGTTTGTCTGTTTGTTTGTCTACTTAGTCATGAACTCGGTTTGTCATGAACTCGGTTTGTCATGAACTCGGTTTGTCTGTATAGTCATGAACTCGGTTTGTCTGCATAGTCATGAACTCGGTTTGTCATGAACTCGGTTTGTCTGTATAGTCATGAACTCGGTTTGTCTATATACTCACGAACTCGGTTTGTGTATAAAAGGTGTAAACTCAGGTCAAATGTGGTCAACGAGTTATCAAAATGAAAGATTGAGAGGAGATGAAGCAGAATTAGTGACAATGACTACAAACACAAAGCCAAACCAAAAGCTTCTCTGTTTGACCACGAGGTTACAAGAAACCACATGGTAACCATAACCTCAAAGTGACCTCAGATCTGTTGATCTTCCTTGGTGTTAATCAATGTCAAATCGAATAAAGAAGAGGAAGGAAGGAGATGAAAAGCTGATAACCAAAAACAATCTACTACAACAAATCCAACAGCTAACCTAATCCCATTACCATCTCACGTCTACAACAACATCAACCAAATCCAAAACAGCACCGCATACTCGATAATTAAATAATCATTTTGATCTCAGTTTTTCTTCTTTCGTGTAACTCAAAGTAACATCAAACCTTTAAAGGCCGATCATACGAAAGGAAGAAAATCATCATTGATCTTGTTCTCAATATCCAAAATATAAAGAACAAAATATAACAAGAATGTTATATCGTTTCCTTTATTCGGCTTAAATGAAAAACAATTAAAGACATCAAAATAAGTAACCTACCCGATACCATAAGAGATCTTGAAGACGAATTTGGGGTTGTGTTTCGTGGCTAAAAGAGATCAGAAGATGATTATCTTGATGGGTTTGTGTGGACAGTCGAGTAGATTAGACGCTGATTGGGTGTGCTTGATATAAGATGAGATTAGAGGGGCTGATTATTTTTTGATGAAGATCGTTTGTTATTTTTTGGTGAATGATATAAGTTGTGGTAGGTTGATAAGTTTCTTGTGGGTGGCTGCGATTTTTTTTCTTCTTTAGGGCTGAATTAATTTAGTGGCTGCTTATTGTTGGTGAAGTGATGTTAGAGGAGGCGGATTATGATGGGATTAGGGTTAGAGATAACATGGGTTAGTGACACTTAAATACCCGAAGTGTTAGGGTAGTGTTCTCTTTTGATCGGGCCTTAATTCTATGGGCTGCGTGGACTTGGATCTCTTGATAGGTTTAATTGGACTCATTTATTTAATAAGAAGTGGGTTGGATCCTGTTATAATTTTCTTGTTGGGCTTGTGAACCGATATTGGTTATGGGCTATCAAATGGTTGGCTGCTGAATATGATAGTGCCTGGACTGAATTCAAATTTGCCATCCGTACTATAGTTATGTTAGATTGATAGTATTGGATACAAATTGATGAGATTATTGGTAAATGAGTGGGATTTTGGTTGACACAAATTTCATGAGGATACACACGGCACGGCTAGTATCTGGGTTTATGAATGTCAACGGGATTACATAGTTGTGGATTTGGCAGCGTTGTCCTATTGGTGCCTGAGATTTGAGTGAGCCTGCAATTAGATCTTTGCAATTTGAGTTACAGTTGACTAATTGCGATTTGATTAATTGCAAATTGACAAGCTACTATTTGACTTGTTGCGACTTGACTAATTGCGATTTGACCAGTTACGATATGACGTTGCGAGTTGACACTTGCGATTTGACTAATTGTGATTTGGTTGATTGCAATCTGACTTGTTGCAAATTGACAATCGGTGACTTGACTTGTTGCGATTTGATCAAGTCATGATTTGACTCCTGTGACTTGAATTTCGAAGATTAGTATTGCACTTCACTTTTGGCTACTCTTGTTGATTTCACGGTTTCTCTTGTAGATTTTAGAAAATCCCGCGAAAGATTCGATTTCTCGGTTTAAATCTCAAGAGTAGTAAAATCCCGTCAAATCAATTTTGGACAAGTAGGCGGGACTTGGATTTAGACATAATTAAACTTACGGGGTTTGACTATTTTTTCGGGATAAGTTTGTGCTTCAAGATCGGCAGGAATTGGGAAATTATGGTAACTTGATTGGTTTGTTAATTCACGGGTTGGTGTACTTAGTGTCACAAACATCTCGGGGTGGATGGATGCACGATGTTTGATGACCCTTGCTCGAGCATATTTAGGGTGATTAGACTTGGATGTTCAAGAAGTGGATATATACAATAAAGGATGGAAGGTTGGGTATATATCACTACCTATATTTAAAGGAGTTACGTTGTTGTGATCAATATAGGTTCTACATCACAAATTAAGTACAAGTATAAGTCGCGAACTTGTCCTTTATCAAGCTTCATCAAGTGATTGTTGTTTCTCAAGCTTCTAATGGGATTGTAGCACAAGATCTTCTCAAGAGGTGTTCAGACTTAAAGACAAGAGGTGATTTATTTAGAGACGTGTTTTAACCTTTTACTCAATTTAAAGTTATACGCATTTCATTAAGCGGTTTTGGCATATTACGAGCTTAAGTGAATTATTAATCTGCTAAACTATTGATGAGGAGGAAAGCAAGGGGTTACTACAAGAGAGTCTTAATCACCATCTTCGTTGCAGTTGTTTCATTTGTCTCTTTCCATGTTTTGTGCCTGTCAAATTCACGATCATCACAGACTCTTAACTTTGGCAAAAAGGTCATTAAATGCCCTTTTTGAGGGGGAGAATTAGCGCGAGTTTCCTAGTGGTTCCGTCTCCAGCGATGTGAATTTTAGCGGTTCCAGTTTCAGTGGTTAAGATCTTAGCTAATTGCCTAAGATTTCAGCAGTTTGATACTTACTGTTGTGCAGTTTGTTCTTGAATTTATTTCTCGGATAGATCTCAAGAACTGTAAAATCCTGTACACAGTACGACAACTATTCCATGCACTGCATCTGACAACATCCAAGTAGTTGGGTCAGACAGCTTTGTTTGATAGGACTGACTATGAGTCATGGGCACTGTTAAGAATTGGCGCATGTTTCTTCTCCTTTTGACTAGTCAACAGCACAAGATGATCACGAAGTTCATTTGGTATTCCTTATTTGAGATTGAAGCTGAATTTCACGAAAGCGTCTACTTATTTTATCTCGAAGTCGGGGTTGGTTGGATGCATGACCTTCAATGATAACTTGCTCGTGCTTAAAATTTAAGTTGAAGACTTGGGTTATCTAGTTACCAGCAGTCGGGGTAACTATCACTTAAGAGTTATTGGAGTACTCAGTGTCACACGTCAATGACGATGTCGATAATCGCAAGAGGTGTTAATGTCTCATACTTTGGTTGGGTACTGAGCACTTAGAGATCTGCTTGGAGCATTAATTCTCTACACCGTTCTTCCAACATTAGTGCAAGCTTAAGTAACAAATTTGGGGATTTCTACTTCAATTTTCAGTATTGGTATATCGGGTTTCCTTCATCAAGTGGTCACTTATCTGTGTACAAGGTTGGGTAGTTGGCCAAAGGTTTTAAAAAGTTGTGATGTGATCTGTAATTCTCACGGGATACTCTTAACCCAAACTGAGGTTAACCAAAATCAAATCATTCATGCCACATTCAATCTATTACTGTCTCACGGTTTCTTCTTGGTTTTGTAAAATCCCGCGAAAGAACTTATTTCTCGGTTTAAATCATAGATTTGTAAAATCCCGTGATGATGGACTATGCACTCTTGACCATGATCGGGTTAAAACCATTATCAAAGTTCAGTTATAACATCACAAATGGCTGGATCGAGGCATTTAATCGACAAGATGTGACTACGGGGTTAGTTCAGTATTATTTATTTGAGGCTGAAGTGAAATTTCATGGGTGCGTGTACTTAGTATCTGAAGATATCGGGGAGGTTGGATGAAGATTCTTCGAGATCCTTGTTCGAGCTTTCAATACAATGACGAGGACTTGGATATCTAGTTATTTTGTCTTTCTCTCTATTTACAAAATAACTATCACTTTAAGGAGTCACGTTGTAGTGCTCAGTGTCACACGAAGTTGTGGATATCCAAGAGGTGATGTACGTCTTATACTTGATGGTTGGTTGGTTGAAGAGTATAGAGTACTTAGGGATTCGATGTTGCACGAAGTCTCTACACCGCTCTTTGTCACGCATTAGTACAAGTTTAAGTAACAAGTTCGGGTTATATTACTTCAGTATCAAGTTCATCATATTGGGTTTTCTCCATCAGTGGTCACTTCATCAAGCCGACAGAATGATAATGGGGTTGGTAACGAGTTAGATGAGAGAAGGAGTAAAGAGAGAGTAATGACGTCTGTACACTTCAGTACAGGCCTCGTTCTTCAACATTATGACGTCTGTACAAGTCAGTGCAGGCCTCGCTCTTCATCATAATGACGTCTGTACACTTCAGTGCAGGCCTCGCTCTTCATCATAATGACGTCTGTACACATCAGTGCAGGCCTCGTTCTTCATCAGTATGACGTCTGTACACATCAGTTCAGGCCTCGTTCTTCAAAGAAAAGAAAAGTGTACGCTTGAGTGCACTTTATCTTCAAAAGAAGAGGAATCTTCTTGTTTATGGCCATTCTCATCAACAAGTTTCATGCTCTTTCCGTGCTTATTCAGTCTTCAAGTGGATCGGCGCACATTGGAGTATATTCTTATTCACTTGTTCAACCAAAAATTGCAGTTGACAGGCATATGCAATTTTTGAGGGGGGGAAAGGGTGAATAAACAACATGTCAGTCGTCAAGAACCGTCAAGTGGAGCTACTTACCGTTGATGGTATTCATATTCACTAGTTCAATCATCAAAAATTGCAGTTGGAAGGCATATGCAATTTTTGAGGGGGGGAAAGGGTGAATATTAATCTACATGTTGGTTGATGATTGAGAAATGGTCATACGACTCCTGAATACGTCAGTTCAGGAGTCGTGCAAACCATGTTTCTCCAACACTGCTTCTTCCGTCTATCAAGGTGTTGAAGAACATGGTCATGGAATGCTAATCTACATATTCTCACGGGCTGGTACAATCAGCAACAATGGGTTTCTAGTCAATGCTTCATGTATACGTCATTAGGCTACATGTACACATCATGATGATGATTCCGATTAATCGTAACCATCATGGGGGAGAGAAATGTGTACACCAAGGACGCACAACAGGTTCACGTGATCGGGCTTAATCATATATTCCGGTGTTGAGAACCGCAGAGATGATCAGTGGTTCAACTTGTTACCTTGGTATTTACGTTTCACTGTTACGTCATGGGCTGATTAATCGTAACCATCAGGGGAGAGAGAATGTGTACATCAAGGACGCACAACAGGTTCACGTGATCAGGGCTTAATATCCAAGGATGGATACATACTATAGATGATCAGTGGTTCAACTTGTTACTTTGGTGTTATACTAAAGACTGAAGAAGGTCGAGTCGTCAGTCTACTCTACATTCTCTGTTGGGAGTTATCTTCTCATGTGTATGCTGCGGGCTGATGGGTTACATGTAAGGTTACTGGAAGGCATTTGGTGAGATAAAGATGATTGGTATTCTGTTCCTCCACATTGGGCAATCTTGAAGAAGGTCGAGTCTACAGTCTTCTCCACAGTCAAAAAATGTTGAGCTCTTTTCTTACAACTTGATATTTAACTTAATCCCATGACAGTTCTTGTTTGATGAGTTGTGGAGTTAAGTTAGGTTCAAGTTGTTCTGTAGTTTAAGGTTTGGTCCAACTTGATTTTAACCTAATCTCATAACAGTTCTTGTTTGATGAGTTGTGAGGTTAAGCTGAAATCAAGTTGTTACTGGGCTTAAATTTGTGGTTTAGCTTAACCTCATGACAGTTCTTGTTTGATGAGTTGTGGGGTTAAGCTAGATTTCAGTTGAGGCTCAACTTAAACTACCGAAAAGATGCCTAAGGTTTTTGACGGCGTCACTCTAGGACGGGAGTGTTAGAAGATTAAAGACGGCATGCATTTGGTTATCAAAAGACTTCTTCATATTTCGGGCTTTCATCCAAAGTCTTCTTCCTATTATGGGTGTTCATCAGAGGTTGTCAGATTGGGGGAGAGCACTAATTAGGGGAGAGTGAAAAGCCAGAATCATTCCCTGATTGAAAGTGCGCACATTGCTCTTCAGCAAGTCAAGTGATGAATGCGGTGAAGATTCAGAATGCTGAGGAGTAATGGTTTCTGGTTCGTATCCTTGTATATATATACTTATTCATATTTTATACCATCTTGTAAATAGTTATATGGAAATCTTGCTAATTGTAAATAGAGAATCGTAAAACCAGAAAAACCATAAAAATTGAAAAATAGAAAATACCAAAAATAGTTTCACCTAGGCATGTCTTCTGTTTATCGATAACATTTACGGACTTAGAAATGTCATTCAATAATGGCACGGGTCTTTAAATGAAGCTCGAGCAGAAGTTAAAATGGATTGTTAAAACATGTCTAAATGGCTTGCTATTACTTTAGATAGCAACCCGCGCTTCATATTGGGGAAAGCACGTCGCCAAAAGGACGGCTGTTCCTCCAACCGGGTGATGTTCACCTGGGCATGGATTACTTCATATCCATGTTTCCTGATTTGATGTACGTTTCAGTGCATCATTTCTTGTAAAAGAAGAGAAATCTTCTTAGAATAACAAATAGTTTTCAATCTATGATTCTTCTGAAAATTATTTGTGAGACACTTGGTGAATATGTGTTGTATGAAATTTGTTTATACTTGGATTATGCATAAAATTTGTCACTCAATCAACGACTACAAAACCTCATGACAGTTCTTGTTTGATGAGTTGTGGGGTTAAGCTTGATTTTAGTTGAGGTTCAACTAGAATACGGGTCATTGATTGAGGGGGAGAGTGAATTCAAATTTTATATCATCAAACGGGTTTCTTGATTAATTCATGACTCTTAGAAAAGGTTTTGCAGTTAATGGGGTATTAGTTGAAGAGGATATTGCTTAAATATATCAAATGACCAAGTGTGTTAGTTGCTAGAAAGTTTAGGACATTATGTGCAATTTGCTTGTAGTATCCTAGCTTCATATAACTAGAAGGTTCATTTGTATCTCTTTGGAATCCTCGTTTAATCCCCTAGATACATTAAAACTCAAAATCTGAAAGAAGTTAGAAAACCCGATGTGTTTGATGTTCTTGAATGCTCCACTGACATTTGTATGAACTAAGTGAATGAGTTTCAAATGTTGTTTGTCTCTGCTGCTTAATTGTTGTTATTGTGCATATGTTCTCAGGATTCGCTTAGGTAGATTGCTATTATGTTAGAATCATGTTCCTAAGATCCTGAATTAAATATTGAAATCTGTGTGAATTGCCATGTTCATGATTGCTAATTGCTCTTCATGCTAGATAGTGGTTTGACGTAGTTCCTGATTGGGGTTTGATTATAAGATGAACTTGGTATTATAATGTGGCAAGCTGCTGAAGGGTAGCTATTAAGGAATAGTGTATCTGTATGCATGTATATCTGTGTTGATATTCTTATGCAGATTCCATAGCCAAAATGAATGTGCCAGTTCCCATTCTAACCATTTAATCAGACGTTCAAATTCTATTGATTGGCTCGGAATTCACCACGACAACAACTTCAGCAACAACAACAACAACACCTTCACCTCCACCACCATCATTTCAACAAAGAAGTACTTACTCAGATCTCGCCAAGTGGGGATCGACAATACTTGAGAAGATTTGTTGGTGGATGGATAATCGATGTTGACCACTGACTCACTCAGAAAAGTGGGTGATTACATCATTTGAGCAAAAAGGTCAATATCATTTGTGTCATAATAATCAATTTGTGCTAAATAAGCAGTGAATCTCCCTCTTAGATTAAGGGGGAGCATAGTATGTTCTCATCATCAGAATATGTTAAATCGGACACATTTTCTCCCACATTTTCTAACTTATTTAAATCAATTGGGATCACAAATCTCAAAAGGTTTGAAATTTTTGATCGGGGGAGAGAATGTGATTTAAATATGAAACCTGATGAAAATGTGATGTTTTGGACTTAAACGTTAGGCTCTCCCATATGTGCTAAACTCTTTCGTATAACGATGCACATATTGAGGGGGAGCAAATGTACTAAAAGGATTTGGCATAGCATGAGATCGTGACTCAGACTTCACCAATGAATTGACGAAACTTGAACTGTCATCAATCGAAAGGATACGTCTTGGCCGGGTAATAATTTCAAGCTGGTCTAACCAGTGATGTAAGCGTGTCTCGAAAAAGATGTATCTGAGTAGAGTGTACCACTTCGAGAAACTTTCTGTGGACTTGACCAGGCCGGGTAATAATTTCAAGCTAGTCTAACTAGTGATGTAAGCGTGTCTCGAATCGGTCATGTTCACTGAAAGTGGATCAATTCAAAAAGTGCGAGCTCTACCTAACATGTGCAAATTTATAAAACAATCAACCGAGCACATGTTGAGGGGGAGCATTTGAAAAATATAAAACTCTCAAGTGTTTGCAAAAATGTGTTTCAGAATCATGAACACTTGGAGAGATTTTTCAAGGATTTGGTTTTATGGCAATCGTGGAAGAATACCAAAGACTGACCATTTTAATTAATGCATGAAGTTATAAGGATGGTTAGGTTAGGCTCAAGTTCCCACGATCCCGCCAGAGCCGGAGGGATCTACCCAGGGACAATCCACTAGTTAGTGTAGAAGTCCTTAGGTATGATTAAAAAGGAGAATAGTGGATAAGGGAAAAGTGCCGACTGAGATGGAGCTAGTACTGGAACAAACCCAATAAGGTACTAGTAATGAAGTCTCGGTAAGCACTGAAGGGGTTGAAGAATGAAAAAGAATTGTAAAGATAAAGGGTGAAAAGAAAGAAGCCCTCCTTACAACTTAGGCAGAAACCGGGTCAATACATATGCTGTCAGAATCACTTAGTTGATTGCTGGCATTGAAGACAAAGTATCATGGACCCAGTGATACGCTGCACAACCCTCCCTAGCCACTCAAGGTCCCTCAAAGGATTCTTGTTTCAATTGTTACGGAGTTCAATACATTCCTATCGTCTCGCTCACTCCGAGTTAGATGATATTGAAAAGGTGGCAGTCCTCTCCAGCCTCCGATCACCAAATCAAAACGCACAATAGAGTCTAGAGCCACGAGATGCATAATAAGATCTCATAGGGACACGAATTATGTCTACACTGGGTGTTCAACATTAAGGACACCAGTTGTAAACTTAAGAGTCCTACGCAGGTCTTAGCAATCTGCCAGAACATTTATGAGGGAATTTACAAATGTAATTCTCAATGATTGAATGGAAATTCCTGCCAGGGTCAACATCAAGCAGCCCTGAAAGTAGGTCACTTCGGTAGTTCTTTATGGATTACGCTTAGTGGTCGCGGCGGTTTCTAACGGTCTACAGTCGTGGAGTGATCTCCAGCGACTCACCTAATCGTTGATGTGCTACGGTTCGATCTTAAAAAGCCCTCTGTGGGTTTTCGATTAGGAACGGTCTTGGTAAGGATTAGAGAGAGTTTTCACACTATGCTGTTAACAATCTCGAAGTCCGAACTTGTAAGTACCGGACGTTTTATTGCTAACTGTCGTATGCAGGAACATCTGGCGGTTGATGCTGATTGCTGTTGCAGCTGGTTGCGGTTGTAGCTGATTGAGGTTGCAGCTGAATGCGGTTGTAGCAGGTTGCAGAAAAGATGCCAATCCTCTACCACATGTTCACACTACATCATCATTGTAACTCAACAATGTCATGATCAACCTAAAAGACCTTTAACACGGCTTCTGCAAACTCTGATGCTAAAGATCATGACACCAAATAGTGTGAGCATGTCGGTTCAAAGATTTACACATCACGTGGAGACATACTACTGAAAGATGGCTTGAAGACACATGCTGGATGATATTTTTCGAAGAATATACAAAATCATCCAAGACAAAGGAAAGGCCATCAAAAGTTCACTGCTGAAAGCACAAAGATACAAGACTTTGAAGAATCAAAGACTACGAGCTATAAAGACAAGTTCAGAAGAAAGAATGCTAGAATTCAAATTATTATTTCCGGGGTGACCTCCCTTAGGGGGAGATTGTTAGGAATATAAATATTCATATAAAGGTTCGGTCACCCCGAGTATCTATTTAGCATATCACATAGCTCGTAGGCTTATTTATATAAGCTTAGTATTATTAGTATTATTAGTTTTATTAGATTAGTCGTATCTATATTTGTGGAGTGGGTCGGGGCTTTCCCCACTGTCAGCTCACTTCACAGCCCACTAGGGGCACTATTATTAGGAAGTATAAATACCCCTTCCCACACTTGGGAAGGGTTGGAACTCTTGTAACCTTTCACATAGTAATCTAGCATTTCCAGGTTTTCTCTCAACAAGAGTCTCCCTCTCTCTCTCTAACTTCTCTCTAAACTCAACCATGGATCTAATCTTCCATGAACCAAGACCACCCGAATCATCCCACAATAATCAACATGTTTCGATCCTACAACCTTACATCTCTTGCAAAAAAGACAAACTTACTTTCTAAACCATACAATTTATAAGCCTTTTTTACACTAGAAAAACCAATTAAGACACATTTTTCAGATTTAGAACTAAACTTATCATTTGAGTTTAAAATAGTAGAATAACACAGACATCCAAAAGATCTGATATGAGAGAGACTAGGATCCTTACCATAAACTAAAAAATAAGGGGAAGCACCAGATAAGACAGAGGAGGGAAGCTTGTTAACCAAGTATACAGCAGTTAAAACACATTCAGGCCACATAGATAGGGGAATCCCCCCCTGAAACATAAGACTCCTAGCAACATTAAGAAGGTGTCTATGTTTCCTCTCAGCAACCCCATTTTGCTGAGGAGTGATCGTTGTATTTTACATACACCTCATAGCATGTTAATTACGCATTGTTGCACTGTTTTTCGTTGTTATACATGTACTTTGAGGGTGTTTTGTGGTTATGTAGACTATGCGCACAAATGAGCTAAAATTATGATATTACAAGTTTAAAATAAAGATATGAGAGATTTGGACATGTCGCACTATTTTGGTCATAACTTCTTCGTCCGAGCTCCATTTTTAGCGATTCAAAAGGCTACGGAAAGAAAAAAAAAAGATATATTTATTTTTATGTGATAAAATCCTCAAAATCTGAAAGTTTACTCATGGCTTTATCTGGTGCAAAAAACTGAGCTCGTGGCTATTAGACTTTTAGTCCATTTTGGAAAAGAAAAAGAAGACACAAAAGGGGACACCACATACGAAGAAAAAAAAGAAAATTTCATTGCAATAAACATTCAGCCGCCATTTAGGGACTGATATCATTGGCAAAATAAAATTCATGGGACCCTTTTATGAATACTCTCGAAGACCACAGAAGAGAATTCGAAAAGGAAGAGCTAGCCGCTATTCTGTTTGTCAAAAGCATACGGTGGACCCATTTTATTAACACAATTCGACCATTGGCAAAAAAATAATTCCAACCGCCATTCTTTATATACGAAGCTTCGAACGGACATGATGTCTACAACGGTGATACGCGGCTAAACCTTTATTAATCTCTCCTGGTAAAAGATATTTGGTTTGATTATATTTACGGATTTCATTTTGTTTGTCAAACATTAATTCATTTGATTTTAATGCATATCTTTTATTTGATTTTAATGTTTTAATTTAATTATTTGATGAATTATTGTGAGACATATTATTGCGAGTCAACGATTTGTATCGAGCCTAATTAGTTTAGGGGTTAAGACGGTCGTATGGTAAACATAATTTGTACCCATAATTGTTCATTTGAGTAATTATTAAATTAATTGATAGGATTATTATAAGACATGTTATTGCTAGTCAATGAGTCGTGCCGAGTCTAACTAGTTTAGGGATTAAGACGATTCATGTGGTGAATATAACTTGTGCCCAAAATTGTCATTTTCAATTAATACAAACTATGTCTATATGGTTTGAAGGCAAACATTAGTAACAATCCGTAACTTAGTTATATCAATATATCTGGAGCCGGGGGGGGGGGGGATTGCTTTTCACCCAATTGTTTACAAATCCTACTTTTATTTTCTCATTTAATTTTTATTTGTTTATTTAATTTTTATTGCTTATTCGCTTTCTAGTTAATTAGTAGTTTTATTATTAAGATTTAAACAAACCAAAACTTTTATTGATCAGTGATCACCCCAAAACTTAAATTAAAACTACATACTCCTCGTGGATACGATACCCGCTTGCCCTATCTAGCATAAGGTAATTAGGTTTATTTTTTATCGGTACAACGACATCGGTCAAATTTTGGCGCCGCTGCCAGGAAGTGAGTGCGCTTTTGGTTTAAGTTTTTGTTAATAGTTTTAAAATCAAAAATATAAAAAGATTTTCTTTTTCTCTTGTTTTGTTTGCTTGTTTTGTTTTGTTCGTTGTGAGTGTACAGGTTATTGTATGCGCACGCGTAGATCGGGACGTACATCACCGTTAGTTTACGATCCCGAGATTTCTAGGTAATCTCGCATGGTCAGTTTCATCATTTGTTTAACCTAGAGCTTCTATGGATTCATGCTGGACTTGTGGGAATCCATTTCATTCTTATGAAAATTGTCCGGAGGAGAAAGCAAGTAGGAAGGAGCGAGTACTTGAGACATATGACTATCAATCTGAATATGATGATTATGAGCATAACACATATCATGCTAATTACAATATTGAGATGGAAGATTACACGAGGTATCGAGGGGAATATGGTGGTCAATATTATCATCCTTCATATGAGAGCTCTAGTTTATTCGATCAACCACAGAGACCGACTCAACAATATGACCATCAAGGCCAAGGTCAAGGTGATAACCATCTCTCGTATCTTGACCAAAAATTGGATAAACTCATTTCAATGATAGAATCCAACAGAGTGGCAAATCAAAGATACGCTAGTATTGCAGCTCTTGAGACACATGTGGATCCGTTGGCAGATCAATTTAATAGGCAAGAAACATATGAATCTCAAGGCGTCACCATGTTTGATTTTGATGATGAAGATGAAGATGAAGAAGATGGATATAATATTGATGTTAATAAGAATTCATTTGATGACCTCATTTTTCCGGTTAAAGATGATCGTGAAGAATCGTTTCCTTCTAAAGTTGGGGAGGGAGTTGTGGAGACTAATACCACACCTTATCTCCCAACTTTAAATGAACCAAAACTTTCATCAATTGATGATACAAAATTAAAAGAAGATGAGGACTTGTTTGCTCCTTCGCTATATGAAGATGAGTGTTCAAATTCATTGGAAGAACAACAATATCGCGGTAAGGAAGAAGTTAAAGTCACTCATATCGACCAAAATCCACCACAAGTGCCACAAGAATTAATCAAGAAAGTTGGTGTGAGTGATTCAACTTATACAAAAGGGAAAACACAAGTAAAGGTGTTACTAATTGAAAATCATTATGCTTTTGAGCGGTGTAATAAGAACTATAATAGGGCACTCCTTCATATTATTCTTGAGCAAGTTCATAGGAAAGCACGAGTAGGAGTTTGTAAATTGTGACCACTACTCTGCAAAGAAGATAAGAAGTTTCATGGAGTGCCAAATTGTGGTAAGTTGATTAAGGATGCAAGCAAGAAGGCCCGTGTGAAACAGGTTCGTAGTGCATCAAGCCGAAGAAAAAGGAAAAGACGAGTATGGGGTTCAAAGCATAAACACTTCTTCTACATAAGGGAAACTACTATTCATAAAGTGTTTGAAAAGAGGGATATGACATGGACCCGTAAAGTTTCATTGCGTCTAGGTAACTCATTTGGTAAATGTTCCATCATACCACCGTGAAACGAATATTAGGTATAGTCGGGCTGATGACGGTAAACTTAGCGTTTCACGGGAGGCAACCCGTGGGCTGTAGTGTGTGTGTTTATGTTCTTTCTAATTTATGTTTCTTTTT
Organism: Artemisia tridentata subsp. tridentata; assembly: GCA_021014915.2. Taxonomy (NCBI): domain Eukaryota; kingdom Viridiplantae; phylum Streptophyta; class Magnoliopsida; order Asterales; family Asteraceae; genus Artemisia; species Artemisia tridentata. The sequence continues at coordinate 237,667,315 of CP139503.1, forward strand.
ATTTTCTTATTTTTGTGTGTGCTAAAAACTTTGTGGGTGTGTTCACTACAAACCCTCACGAGACTAAACTCGTCCACTCGGGCTACCGGGTGGTTTAAAAGGCTTGTTGCATACGCTAAATGCAACCGTGATTCCTACAAAAATGAGTTAGATTTTTTTTTTTTTTTTTTTGTTTTGTGAGTTTGTCAAAGTGATTTTTAACCAAAATTTCAATTTAAATCTTTTACATTAGAGACAATGCAATGTTTAAGTTGGGGAGGGTGTCACATGTGTTACATGTTTTTGTGTGAAATTGTGGTTAAAAATGGGTCAAAATGTGATTTAAAAAAAAAAAAATTGAAATCACATTATAAGAGTTTTGTGCTAATTGGAGGTGGAAGTTTCTTCTACATATATTTGTTGAGTGTTTGCAGATTCTGAAGATTAGCTTGTGGATGATTTATTGAAGTAAACTAGAAGATCCAGCCATGATTATAAGGTGCACCCGATTCCAATGTATCATTTGGTTATAAGATTGATTTGATGGTTTGCATGTAGTTAGGCATATGTATAATTAGTAGATGATCAAACCACGCCCGATTGAATTTTTCTACTTACTTTTGCTTAGAACGGGAAGGAAGTTAAATAATATAATATGAAATATAATAATGTAATAGTTGGGTTATGGCACTTAAATTGATCTTATCCGACTTGTCACCCCCGCACGGTGGCCATAGAAAAAAGTTAGAGAACTGTCATAATTATTGGTGGTAGTCATATGCTGGGCTTGCCTATCTGATTCGTCACCCACGCAAGGTGATATTTTAGTTGTTAGCATGGGTCAGACACCAATTCTTATGATGGATAGCGTTGCACTTAGCTGAGACAATTTTATGTAAAATAACCCAATCCTTGTATTGTTGTTAATGAAATTAGGAAGGTTAGTTTAAGTTAGTGCATTGATTAATTAGACTATGTGGTAGATAACTCCATCATATGATATACCAGTAGGCACGAAGCATAGCTGTTCCCATTTAATTAAAATGGACTAAATTAACCGGTTCTCATGTGCCGATGTGTCTTAGTATGCACCTATAGGATAGATATTCATTCTTCTGAATGATTGGTCTTTATATCAACCTTAAAAGGAGTGTATTAAGCATTCGGGATGACATGTATAAGAAACAGTTCCGGATGTCTAAAAAAGGAGCTTATGTATGTTATGAGCAAAAATGCTTGAAATATGGAGTAAAATTCATGTGCAAAAATTGATCAAAAAGTGAAATTATGTAAGTTAATGTATGATGGCTTATGTGCTCTTAAAAAGTTTGCTCCTATTGTATAAAAACTCCAGTATTATAAAAGGTGTAAGGTATTCTCACCTCTTGTTTTGGATTTATGTTTAGATTGATTATAGGGGTGTACTAAGTATGTTGGACACATGGTTAATTATATGAAACATAAAGTAAATGTAACCAATGGGAGCAGTTATGTTAAGTGTTTAAGAAGGACAAAAATATTGGTAATCATTTTGGATTATTGGTCACATAGGATGGTTATTAGTGTACTAGGTTAAACTTGATCTTTTTGATGGAATTTCAATGGTATGATTAAAAACTATGTAATTAACATAGTAGATTTCTTCCTCAGGACGAGTAAGGGTTAAGTTGGGGAGGTTTGATCGTTGTATTTTACATACACCTCATAGCATGTTAATTACGCATTGTTGCATTGTTATTCGTTGTTATACATGTACTTTGAGGGTGTTTTGTGGTTATGTAGACTATGCGCACAAAGGAGCTAAAATTGCGATATTACAAGTTTAAAATAAAGACATGAGAGATTTGGACATGTCGCACTATTTTGGTCATAACTTCTTCGTCCGAGCTCCGTGTTTAGCGATTGAAAAGGCTACGGAAAGAGAAAAAAGATATATTTATTTTTATGTGATAAAATCCTCAAAATATGGAAGTTTGCTCGTGGCTTTATCTGGTGCAAAAAACTGAGCTCGTGGCTATTGAACTTTTAGTCCATTTTGGAAAAGAAAAAGAAGACACAAAAGGGGACACCACATACGGGGAAAAAAAAGAAAATTTCATTGCAATAAACATTCAGCCGCCATTTAGGGACTGATATCATTGGCAAAATAAAATTCATGGGACCCCTTTTATGAATACCCTCGTAGACCACAGAAGAGAATTCGAAAAGGAAGAGCTAGCCGCTATTCTGTTTGTCAAAAGCATACGGTGGACCCATTTTATTAACACAATTCGACCATTGGCAAAAAAAATAATTCCAGCCGCCATTCTTTATATGCGAAGCTTCGAACGGAGATGATGTCTACAACGGTGATATACGGCTAAACCTTTAGTAATCTCTCCCGGTAAAAGATATTTGGTTTGATCATGTTTACGGATTTCATTTTGTTTGTCAAACATTAATTTATTTGATTTTAATGCATATCTTTTATTTGATTTTAATGTTTTAATTTAATTATTTGATGAATTATTGTGAGACATATTATTGCGAGTCAACGATTTGTATCGAGCCTAATTAGTTTAGGGGTTAAGACGGTCGTATGGTAAACATAATTTGTACCCATAATTGTTCATTTAAGTAATTATTAAATTAATTGATAGGATTATTATAAGACATGTTATTGCTAGTCAATGAGTCGTGCCGAGTCTAACTAGTTTAGGGATTAAGACAATTCATGTGGTGAATATAACTTGTGCCCAAAATTGTCCTTTTCAATTAATACAAACTATGTCTATATGGTTTGAAGGCAAACATTAGTAACAATCCGTAACTTAGTCATATTAATATATCTGGAGCCGGGAGGGATTGCTTTTCACCCAATTGTTTACAAATCCTACTTTCATTTTCTCATTTAATTTTTATTTGTTTATTTAATTTTTATTGCTTATTCCCTTTCTAGTTAATTAGTAGTTTTATTATTAAGATTTAAACAAACCAAAACTTTTATTGATCAGTGATCACCCCAAAACCTAAATTAAAACCACATACTCCTCGTGGATACGATGCCCGCTTGCCCTATCTAGCATAAGGTAATTAGGTTTATTTTTTATCGGTACAACGACATCGGTCAAGGAGTATAGGCACAAGAAGTTTGATGGATCATGCCTAAATCATTCAACAGTTTAGATAATTGATTATTGACAAACTCAGTTCCATTATCTGACCTTATTATCTTAATTTTCTTGTTAAACTGTGTAAAGATGAGTTTTATAAAACTTACAATATAATCAGCAACTTCACTCTTAGATTTTAGTAAGTATACCGAAACAGCTCTATTAAAATCTTCAAGTAAAGTAAAAAAATATTTAAAACCATCTCTACTAGTAACTCTATAGGGATCCTAAACATCACAATGAACAAGATCCCCAACAGACTCAGATTTATGATCACTTAATGGAAATGGCTCTCTAGTTTGTTTAGCCTTGTGACACACATCACAAGGAGACCTATGATCCATCTTTTTAAAACCAATTTTATTACCCAAAACCGACAAGACTTGGTCAGCAGGATGACCAAGCCTTTGGTACCATAACTCATTAGAAACATGACAAACAAACACAAAATTACTCATACCAAGACTAGACTCACCACAATTAGTTTCATCAAACAAGTAGAGACCACCAGACTCACTACCAGTCCCTACAATCTTGCCCAGTTTCAAATCCTGAATATAACACTTATGCTCATCAAAACCAACAAAGAATTTACTATCTTTAATCATCTTATTAACAAATAATAGACTAACATTATACTCAGGAACAACCAAAATATCAAACAAGACAACACCAGTAGTTAGTCTAAGACTACCAATAGCAGAAATTTTAGCTACAATCCCATTAGGATGCCCCACAGTTAACATAAGACTAGAAATATCAACAACATTAACATATTCTTAGTGGAATCAGTCATATGTTGATTAGCACCAGAATCAATAATCCATCCTAAAGTAACATTATAACTCACAGAACCAGTTTTAGCACATAAGAACTTTTCAAAATGTAAGTTAAACATCACATTATTATTGAAGAAACTAGGAGTTTTACCTGCCATACTTGCAGACACATTAGCCGAGGGTTTTTCATTACTGAGGCTCAAGAGTTTCATCATTTGATCATTAGTGAAAGATCCAGACATAGAACCAGAAGAAGTAGAGGGTTGAGACACATCTGCATTGCCATTAAACTTTTTGACAATAGCAGATTGTTTAGACATATTAGGGTTTCTTTTGAAACCAGGAGGATAACCATTTAACTCATAACATCTCTCAATAGTATGACCAATCAGACCACAGTGTTTGCAAACTAGGTTAGGATTAGGCCCCTTATTACCAATATTATTATTGTTATTACCTCTTCTAACAAAGTTATTAGAATTAGTGTTATTATTGGTCTTAACAACAAAAGCAGCAGGTTGGACCTTGCTGCTAGAACCAGAGCTAGGATGGAGTCCTCTATGAGACTCCTCCCTAGAAACAACATTAAAGGCTTCTTTAACATCTGGTAAAGGGTCCCTAGCCAAGATATTACTGCTAATTGGTTGATACACATCATTTAAACCCATTAAGAATTGCATAAGTCTGATAAGCTGATTATGTTTCAACACACCTTCATGAGCAGCACATGTACAAGCAGGTAACAAAGTTAAGGTGTCAAATTCTCTCCAAAGAGAATTTAACTTATGATAATAATCAGGCACAGATAAGTCACCTTGTTTCAGACTATTAATTTTGTGAATTACATTAAAATAACAGAACCATCAATCTTATCATAAGTTTCCTCTAACTCATCCCAAACCTCAGAAGCAATTTTTGAGTAAACCTGCCCTAAGTACAACTCAGGGGATAAAGACCCAAGAATCCAACCAAGAACAATGGCATTGCATCTTTCCCATTGCTGGGATCACTACTAGAAAAATAGCCTTTAATGACACCTAATTTATGACACACGCATCAATAATGACAAGCAAAATTGAGGGTCATAAAAAAACTGTCATAACTTATAAAATCTGAAGCTAGATGACACGCAATTTTTAGGGTCATAAAATTCATGTCATATCTCAAATTTTTTATAACGACTTACCCACGCCCCATTCTATTTCTCTCTTCTCCCTGCCAAATAACACACACACAAAGACTACACACTCTCACTCATATAACAACCATCACCACCACCAAAACTCCCTCCCCACCGGATCTCACTACCACTCAATCTCAACACAACCGGACCTCACAACCACCCAGCCTCACCATCACCGGACCTTACCACACCAGAGATCTCAACAACCACAGAACACGATCACCGAGACATACGCCCACCAAAAAGGTTTATGAAAGTTTTGAGATAATGTTTTTAGTTATATAATAGATCTATGACTATGACTGTTAATCAAGTTTTCAAGTTTTTTTATTAATAGATTTGTACATCTTATTTGTAGATCTGAGTATTTTTGAAAAAAAATTGTGTTTTTTTGTTACAACCGCCTCTCCGCCTCCACTATCTCGCTGGAAAGTTGTTGACGCCGCAACCGTATCGCTGGAAGGTTATTGCCGGCACCGATGTCTCACTGGAATAAATAGCAGGTTCGGATATCTACTCTTAACAAAGTGGATCTAGTATGATAATGTTAAAAAACAATAAGTATAGAAAATATGGAATTAATCTTTGAATGGTTTTGGATAATTCACTGAGGTTGATGTTATTTTGTTATTTGTGGATCTTGTATGTGATTCCTGCATCTTTGACTTGTGGTCTCTGTTTATTTTTTGAGAATTGTTGATTTTTAGTATAGAATTTGCATATCAGGTGTAGATTTTGGTCATTGTTTATGTAAAAAGGTGTGTTTAGATGATTAGATATTATGTTAGTTTTGGATGTTAAATGGGCTACTTATTGTTTCAATCATTTTAGTGCAAATTGTTGAGGTTAATGGTTTTGACACGGAGAGCGTAAGTGTCTGGTGTTTCACTCAATTGTATGTCTTGTGTTGTTTGAGGATTGTTTTGGATCTTCATTTCATTCCCAGAAATGATGTACCTTTTGAGTTTAGATTTGGGTGTCAAACGAGTTACCTTCCAACTTGGAAATGGATTGAGGTTTTGAACTACTAGAATACATACTTTTGCAACATGTAATCGGTTTTACAGCAGGTTTGCAGTTGTGTTTCTATGTGTATGATTTGAAGTGGGTTTAAGAGACTCAGTTTGGGGGTTTTGAATTCATATGGGCCGGCGTTTGTGATTGTTCGTTGGATATTTTTGTCGAATTTGATTGCTACTTGGTGTAGATTAGAGCTTCATCATTAGTCTGTGTTTACCTCAAGTTAAGCTATACGCTGATTACAAAGTTCTGCATTTGGGATGCTTAGTCGAAACTGCTTATTAAATTAGTTAAAGTCTACTGCTATTCTTGCATAAAATGCTGATTTGCCATTTTATTTTTTATAGATGGATGCAACCACTCCGAAGTACTCCAAGGCTAGATCTGATGAAATTGTTAAGGAAGTTTCATCTTACTTGAAGAAGGTTGGCTGCTGCTCCTTGATGCCAAATAGCAAACACATTCTATGTAGCTATATATGTTCTACACATTTACCTGTATATCACCCATATATGTTTCTACAATTTTAGAATTTGAAAATAACTTGTAGTTGTATGAAACGCATTGTTTTGATATATATGAAATGCGCTTTTTTGCTATTTGTGTATTTATTTGTATTATGAGATTATCTGTTATTTAATGTGGGGATATTATTAATTTTATAAAAATTATTTAAAAAAAAAAATTGAACCATGACACGCAAAAAAGGGGTCATAAAAGCGTGTCATAAATTCATGACGCGCGAAATGCGTGTCATAAAGCTTTATGACGGGTCGATCAATGACACCAAAATGCGCGTCATCTGACCCCTTTTATGACACGCAATGCGCGTCATTAAAGGCCTTTTTTCTAGTAGTGGATAAGACAGGGCTAGTAACAGGTTTGACACAAGTACCATCAACAAATCCCATTTTATTTTTCCCTTTTAAAGCAATTTTCATAGCAGTAGACCACATCTTGTAATTATCAGACCCAGTAAGTTTGAAGTGAACAATAGGCACATTAGAACTATCACTAGAATGCAAATACAAGGGATTTCCAACATCCAAACTACTAATTAGAACATCAGCCATAATAGCAACCAAGCAAACAGAACAACTAAGACACAGACAGAGAAGCAGACTACAGCAGACAAACAACAACAATCAGGAACAGATAACCAACAATAAAACAAATAGTAATCAACCAAGAACTACCAATACCAAAAAGAATAAAACTACACTATCACTCACACCCAATTCAACTGAAGTACCCAGTATAACACCTGTCTGTGGGAAGAGCAGGTTTCTGTACCTCTCAAGGAGGCAGGTCAAGATGTTACCCACAGAGTTTGCAGTGTTACAACTAAAGTACTCAGAGAATTAAAGGAAAGAGATAACCCTTACAGTGCTATGAAGAAACGCAGCGGATTGAACAGATCATCAACACTCTTGATTCACTTAGTCAAGAGTGTTAATAACCAAGAAAGAACTCCAATAACACCACAGGAAACCACCAGAACCAAGATCCCCAAATTGACAAATTAAGGTTTCAAGAAACCCTAACTGACAAATCCAAGAATCATTACAAAATCAACAATTAACACTAAGGCCGTTAAGAAAATAGCCTTAATTGAGCCCAATTGCACTCCAATGAAGAAACCCCCAAATTCGAGACCAAACCCTAGAAACCCTAATATCAAGAACCAACGGAGATCAAAGTCGTGGCTCTGATACCATGTTAAAACTATGGATCTAGAACCAGAAACACAATCACAACACCTCAAATTCACCCAACCAACCACCCCTAGGTGAAATCTTTTATTACTAATAGTCAAGAAGATGAGTCCACAAAGCATGTGCTCACCAAACAAATACAAAGTAAAAAAGATAGCCCCCTTCAGAAGGATTCTATCTATCTCACTACAATGAATCAGATACAATCAACCTCACTACAATACTCTCAAACCTACTTAAACAGACTAACCAAACTGATCAAGATGACCAATGGCTAAAGACCAAGAATACTGCACAATCACTTGAGAGAAACCCTTTTGTGAGAGAGAGATAATGACTGAATGAGATGCGGCTAGGGCTGGGTTCCAGCTTATATACTAGCATGTTACTCTTCAACCCTTGAAGAAACCAAAACCTGTCATAAGCAGCTAAACATTAAAACATTAGTGAGAAATGACATATTCAGCCCCTTAACTAAATATACCATTCCATAAGCTTGCACCACATAACATATTTCAACATTATCAAGAGAGTCTACAATCTTATTCCGTATTGGATCCTCTTCATCAGCTTTTCTTTTTTTACTCTTTGATTTAGTTGGTAGCTTATCTGATTGTAGTGTTGGTGATGTAATATGGATGTCATCACTAGTGTCGAAATTATAGGTGATGTAATATGGATGTCATCACTAGTGTCGAAATTATCTAAAGTGACCCCGTTGTTCTCACACAAGGGATCAATTTCTTCAGCTGTTTCTGATTGCTGGTGTAACACCCCCAACTCGAAATATGGCAACGGGACTGAGCTTGGGGTGCTACGTGAGGGGTAAGACAGTCACAATCACAAAAAATGATCTCATAACGAGACGTTTTTAATGGCACATATCATTCGAATACAAAATTTAATGTTTAGAGTCTAAAAGACTCATATCACAAGTTGCAGCGGAAATAAAGATAGTTTGCAGCGGAAAATAAAGATAGTTTGCAGCGGAATAAAGACACAATTTTAAAAGATAATTCGAATGATAAAAACAGTAAGGGCAAAATGCATAGCCCAATGATAGCCATCCTCAACCTTCAGCCACTCCTGGTGCTCACATCATGCATCAATTACCTGAGATAAACATGCTAAAAAGTCAACACAAAGGTTGAGTGTAATCCATAGGTTTAGTAAATAATAGTTGAGCACAAGATTTTAAGTCTGGAAGATATAAGTAACAAATACAAATATCGGGTAAGCGTCACATAGTCATTCATTATCTTTATTTTGCTAAGCTCATGACACACAAAGCGTTAACCAGCACCAGTAACCCTGGCGTAAGTCCACAGTAACCGCGAAATTTCATGATATAATATAGGTGCCCCCAAAGCTAGGTATCTTGCCAAATACCTAGGTAACTCAAATATAGCACACCCGTGTTGCCTACCCGGTCAACAGGGATGGGATGGTCAAATCCTATAGGCCTATAAACTAAAATCGCGCTCACTCGCAAGTGATTAATGGTTCATGATCGAGGGACTTACTTTTGGCAAGGAAGGTACTTAGCATTCATTGCATCAGTCAGGAATAGCATACCAATAAACAATTGTGCTCATAAAAAATAATTAAGTAGCATGTATCTCCCCCATAGGTTTATAAATAATTTAAAAACAAAAGTGAGGCTATGAATCACACCTTAGTAGCAGAGAAATGAGATATCACAATATGATCAAATGGGATAGCACGACAAGTGAACCTCAGCACAACCTAATATATGAATAATATGTCTCAGCAATAACCTTATAGTAATTTCTAAAACAATACTCGTATTTGAAAATGAAAATGTTTTATTTCAATGGCGTTTTGAGTTAAATAAAGTTTAAGACTCGTGTGGATACGAGATGTTAAAATAATAAAAGTTTGTTAAAACGTAGAGGGGGGGGGGGGGTTAATATGTTACCGTTTTAAAAACTTAAAACTTGTTGTATCAAATATCCTTTTAAGCTTGTTCTAATATGAAAGATGCTTATTGAAGTTTATGACTAGCATATACTAAACACGTTGTCATCTAAGTATGATCATCAAGACACAACACAAGCAATCATATAGTGCAAACATAAAAGTAAAGAGAAAAGAAAGCGCAAACCGAACACGATGATTTACAGTGGTTTGGTCACGGAGCTCCTCTCCGCCCTACTTCACTCCCCGAGTACCCAACTCGAGAGTTACTTCACTAGATCAACAAGCTCCCTTCTCGGCTGAGAAAACCTTACACACGTCGCTTACACTTTTTCTGGTACAAAGCTAAATACCGGGTTCTAGTTCGAGGTAGAACCAACCTAACGTCGCCTATACAATTTCTGACACTAAGCTAGATGTCGAGTTCTTTTACATGGGTATAACCACTCCCGTCGTCACTTAACCTTTTTCCGGTACTAAGCTAGATACCGAGTTCTTTACAAGGGTACAACCACTCCCGCTATGTTTTATGGCCCAACATAGAAACCTTGTGTTTTATGGCACAAACAAACAAACCACTTAATCTAGTATGAATAGATTACAATGATGATCCATGACATAAATGGTTCATGGACATGAATGGCTAATCTAAATGAACTTCCATTGATAGGAAGCCTTCAATGGATGAAGATCACAAGCTCCCTAAACTTGTTGTAATGGATCTTCATATATGCATATGGAATCTACATGAACTTCTTGAATAAGAAGTCTTCAATCATTGACGATGTCAAGTGCCCTTGAATCTTCATATGTTGGAATGCTTTGGTGGATGATGACTTCAAGATCTCCTAACCATCATGGTGGATCAGGAAGTATGCTATGATGATGACTCACGATCTCTGAGGTTGCTTCACAGGATCATTATGAGTATATGCTTACAACATAATGAAAGTTAGTAACATTATGATCATTATGAAAAGGGTGATTAATGTGTGTTTCTACATTGTTTACTAATGATCTAAATGTATGCAAAGGGTAGAGGGAATGTGTGTTCAAGTGGGATAAACAATGGGCTGCTATTTATAGCTAACAAGAATTTTACCCCGCGGATTTGGTGGATCCAAATAAAGGGATCCGTCGTTTATACCATTTGGATCTGCGGGTGTCTGACAAAAAAATCTCCAAATATCTTTCCATATCTAACCAAGATCTTGCAAAGTCAACTACATTGCTTCAAGATCTTTCCAAAATATCTTTCTAAATCTACAAGATTTCTAAATGATGTATGCCATGATGTCATGTATATATTTCCATTTTAAGATTTAAAATGTAAATAATGTAAATGTATATATGTATGTAACATGTATCCTAGTGATCATGTAGCATGTATATACTAGCTTAACTAATATATGTTTACCAAGATGTATCATGTTAGTTTGACACCTAAAGTGTACTTATCCTATTAAACTTAGGAAACATGATGTACAAGTAAAAATACTTGTTTATGTAAAGGTGTAAAATGAGGTTCTAAGTAGAATGATTAACCTTTTAAAATACTTAATGACCTAACTGTATTTTAAACATTCTAAATGGTTTGTTAAGGGTTTGATCATAATGCCACATAACAAATATGTACGAACCTGTGTTGTATCATAGGAGGACTCGAGAAGTCGAGAGGTGTTGGATGTATGTTGAGAAAAAATAAGATTACAAGTAACTTGTACATTTTACATTATGTATCAAGTTACATGTTTATCATCAATCAAAACAAACGAGATTGCTTGCACTAACAATCTCCCCAACGAGACTGCTTGCACTAATCTCCCCCTTTTTGATGATGACAAAATATGTAAACGTGATAGAAAGTAAAATGCAAAAAGTTACTTGTGTCCGTACTACCTTTAACATTACCTTCTCCGTTTACACCTTTTTCAACTCTTCTCCCCTATTACTTTCTCCGTTTACACCTTTCTCCCCCTTTTGTCGAAGCAAAAAGGGTGTGTCCTTGGAGTTAACTACATTTCTCTCCGAAATGGCGAGCTTGCATCATCCCTAGTGAAGTTAAATAGACTACTCCAATCACTATGGTTGTTGCGTCCCCTAGGTTGTTAGCGGATCCATGGATCAAATTTAGATCCTTAACCTACATCAAGGTTAGTGGTGTGCAACATAAAAAGATATATGAAAAATGCATGATGAATGAAATGCATATAGCCAACGATACACATGGATAAGCCATGTTGGACTATCTTCTCCTTTTTGTCGAAACACAAAAGTGTGTCGAAGAATGAGAATTCTTAAGAATGCGAGCATGCTCCCCCTTGACTGTATCTCCCCCTTAATCAATACTCCCCGTTGCTAGGGTACCAACGTATATGATGTAAGGATTATGAATGCTACAAAACAAGGATTAGTACATGATATGCTCCCCCTTGATCAATACTCCCCGTTGCTAGGGTACCAACGTATATGATCCAAGGATGAAGAATCCTACAAAATAAAGGTTAGTGTATGTGATATACAACAATGCATGTATATGATGTATTCTATAAATGCTTGACGAAAGCTCCCCTTGCTTTAGAGCGTCAAGATAAACCTACAAAACAAAAATTAGCACAATAGAGACTATGTCTTAAGACATATGTGTCATATACGACCAAGTGTATAGACGATGCAATAATAGTGCTTGATAGATATTCCTCCTGGTTTGAGGACGTTAAGAAGCACCTATAATAAAAGACGACATTTAATCGATGCAAACTTCATCCTTAGATGAGTATGCTATATACGATTGAGCGTATATGTTGATGAACCTACAATGAAATGGTTAGTGCAATATATTTTATCTCAAATAAAAATATGATGCAACATATCAATAATCTAATCACAAGCAACTTAAGTCAGAGAACTTATGATTATTTGGCAAACCATGTCATACCAATTGTGATATTGTGATTATCTAGTAAACCATGTTATAAAGTGTGTAATCTTCTAATAAGAATTACAATCACAAGAATATAATATGATAATATTCTATAAAACAATGCCTATGAGGAGGATATGAAGTGGAGTTAAAGTGAGTGATGCTAGTGTTGGTGTTAGTTTACTAGTGATAACTAAAGGTTGATGCAAGTAGGTTTTTCGCTAATCCATGGGGTTGATGATTAGTGAAAGAGGTGATGGAAGGTGGTGGTTATAATGAAAGCAATGAATTCAGAAACTCTAATGTATAGCAAATGCTATAAGAGTATTGAAGATGGTTAAGGTTATGATATTATCATCTACCAAAGATGATGAATCGTGCCATATTAAGTGCTCGAATGGAAATAAGAGGAAGTGACAACAAAGATCACTTAGGAATAGAAATTCTATAAGCAACAATTAGAAATACTAGACACCTATATGCGGATGAAAATGACATCATATGATGAGAGTGTTGGTTGGACCAACGAGTTGAGAGTGATGGTTCTATTTGCACTGACAATGACGTGCTTGATATGTATCAAGAATGAAAAGGATGAGATCCTATGATGGTGTTCTAGATACTGAAGATGTTCTTGACAATTAAGTTATGAGATTGAGGTGAAAATCCTAGACTCGTTGGTTACGAGAAGGTTGTTTGGTTTCTGAATGGTTAAAAGTTGACCAGGTACCCGCAGATTGGGCGAAACCAAATTTTTGGTTCCGTCCTTCTTATCGAAGGGTGCCGTGAGACCAGAGTTGATTTGGTCACATTTCATCATTTTTGATCAAACGAAGGTTCAAGCTAAGGTCTATTTACTAATAGCTACTTATTTGGTTTCACTAATCCTAGTCAAAGTCTAATGAGACTTAATGCTTCTCGTTTAAGAGGTTTTTCAAACACATGATGTGTTTTTCACTTGACGATGTACTGTGATGTTGAGCTAAGAAGGTTTGAGTAACTTGTGGTTTTGTGAACTGGTTTTAACTGAATGGTTTGAACCTACATGTCGGTATTTGGGGATGTAAGAAACATGACTACATGTTCTTTAATGCGAAAAGACAATTATGTGAATGAATTTCTCTCCCCCTTAATCGGTGGACATCCAACATAATGTGTGATGTATCGAATGAGGAATGACGATGAATGTTAGCAATGTTTTTGCTGATGTTGGTTAGCATACAAATAACTTCATCCTTGAAGTTACGTAGCTCTTCTCTATCAATGCGAGATGATCGCATGATGAGGTATGTGGTTTCCTTATGGGAGGTGTATTTTGTTAACTAAAAGATGATGGAAATGTTGTTAGGAAAGCGGAAGTAACAATACGATTTTGGAGAGAGGTATATTGAAAGATACCCAAACACAAATTTCACAGCTCTAAAACTTAATTCTATTAGCTTTAAACACTATATGCAAGTGAAAGGATCCCATAAACATATTACTAATCTACGTAGCAACAAAGGGATTAAAAATATGCAAAATAGGCATCATAAAGTGAAATAGCAAATAATTTGTCATCAACCTACAAGACAAAAGTCTTAATGGTAAAAAATATCATAAGATAACATCTTATATAAAAAAAACAAATAATCGACTACTAGACAAAAAGTTACCACATAGCATCAAGACAAATAATCATACGACATTGTTTGAGATACTACATTGTGAAATGGTTTTGAAGTTAGGCTTAGTTACTTAAGCATACTTACCCATTAATGACTTCTAAATATTTATCATACCAAAAATACTTAGACAAATTATAGGTGCATACATGGCAAACAAATAGTGTGACAAAGACACAAAAGAAGTGAGACGACAGATTCATGCAAACCATTTGAACATTTTGGAAGCATGCATCATTTAGACTATCCTACGAAAAGGCTCAATGAATGTCAACTAAAGACAAAAGCTATCTAATATCATGTATTAAAAATGACATATCGTGAGTTAACAAGAACCATGTTAATCTTGTGAAATATCATATAACAAGAATCATGTACATCATGTTAACATCTAGTAGCATAAAAGATATATAAGCATGCAGACAAAACCTTTCCAAGGTTTACACATTTGACTATCAAATAATGATAATGTCAAGATACTAAATCATATTAAACAAATAACATGTAATCAACACATGTATATGTAATGCAAGTGATCTTACTATGAAAAATCCCATCTACTACTTGATTGATTAATATTCCTAAGACAAGATAAAAAATCATCTTTTAATACTTACATTAGGCAATGATGAACTCAAATAAGTACATTTTATTACTATCATTTATCCTATTAATTTGACTTGTTTTACTATATTATGTATGAGGATTGATACTTAATCGTTTACTTTTGTAATTCTCAGGTAAAAACAAGCATTTGGTGAAACTTGGCGATTTTGGACTAATTATGGAGCAAAACATGCATAAAGTGAATAGTCTACTGAAATGGACAAGATCAAGTTAAATCTGCTCCAGATGCGCCGCATCTCACTCATGACATGCGCCGCATCTCTATCAAGATATCACCAGATACGATCCAAGATACAAGAGGACATGCGCCGCATCTAATCATGGAGTTACGCCGCATCTTCTGGCGGTGTACGAATATTCCTGAATATTATAATCTTGGACCCCACGCGAAGTTAAGTCAATGCGCCGCATCTACTTACTAGATGCGCCGCATCTTCCCTCAGACAGAAACTATAAATACCCCAAGGCCAGACGAATTTCGGGGGGGCATTATCACAGTTTCGAAGACCGAAGCAGAAAAACCCTAGGACGAATTCAGTCAAGAAGGCAGCACAAGACACACCAAACGAAGATACAAGAGCTGTAAGAAGGTGCTGCATGTGTTTAATTCATTAAGTAGTTTTGTTTTATTGTGTTAGCAAACTTTAATTCATCAGGATTGATGGGCTTGTGTTATGTTATCATTCACTTCAACTCCCCTTAAAATTGCTTTCCCATCGATTAAAGTTTATATGTTGATGTCTTTGGTTACTACTTATTAGTGCATTGATCACCTCTGTGTTTATTAGTGGCTTGTGTAATGTGGCAACGGAAAGGTTGCACTCCCACGGTTATTACTAAATTGATCACTTAGGAATAACTTTTAGACATAAGTCATCATTAAGGGTTTACTCGCCGATAAGCTTAGGACCAACGAGAAAGGATTAACTACATACACTTCATATAAAGCTATCAATAAAACAAGTGACAAACTACTTAATTATAAGGACAGCCCTCTTATTGTCTCGAGTATTTATCTGTGTACGTGTGTGCTACTTGCTGATTCGTGCCTATTAGTTTAGTTTATTATTTAATTGCAAACAAAATCGTGCCAGTCTCTCTGGTTAAAACCCCCTTGCGTTAGGATATTAAAATACTGATTAGAATAACGAGATAATACGTTCCACTCTTAGTGATCGACACTCTACTTACCATTATATTCATACTGACCGGGTACACTGCTCGTTAAGTGTGTGTGTTATTGATAAGTCGGCTAAATATAAATTTAAAACTTGAGTAGGCATTAAAACTGCTAAACCGCAACGACACATCACGCGCATCAAGTTTTTGGCGCCGCTGCCGGGGAGTGAATTGTTATTATCTGTTAATTTAATTAGTATTTTAATTAGGTTTTTCTTTTTATTAGATTAATTGCATCATTGCATTATTTTGCATATTTGTTGTATTGTGTGTTAATTGTTTTCTTTTATTTTTGTGTGTTTTATTTTCATTGTGTGTTTTCTTTGTTTTTATTTTTTCGTATTTTTTTTTTCTGTTCTGCTATCGTTGTACTGTGCTAAATTAAACGATACGGCGCACCTGATTTATCAGATACGGCGTATTGCGTTTAATTTTTATAAAATACAACGCGTTTAATTAATTCGATACGACGCATCTTTTCCCCAAGATACGGCGTATCTGTTTTTAATAAGAAATTTTTTTTCTAAGCGATAAAGTAATACGACGCATCTGCTTTCGCAGATACGGCATATCTGTTTTTGATAAAAAAAAATTTCTAAACGTTAACGCCATACGACGCATCTGCTTTCGCAGATACGGCGTATCTATTATTTTAATTAAAAACAGTTTGCGAATTATTAAACAGATACGGCGTATCGATCTCTGTCGATACGGCGTATCCTCTGAATCAAAAATCTCGTATTTTTAAACGTAACGAAAATACGGCGCATTAACTTTTGTTAATACGACGTATTTAATTTTAAATAAATATCGATTTTTGATTAATTAATTCGATACGGCGCATTCATAAATTCTAAGCGGCGTATCTATTTTCTGGATAAAGTCTGATTAAATTTTAACGATTATAAGATACGGCTTATCCAACTTTTTGGATACGGCGCATCGTCTGCAGATATCAGTAACTTTAATTTTTCGTATTCCGTTTTCGTTATTAATTATCTGATATATTACTTTCTCGAGCATACCCTACTGATATTTTTGTGTTGATTTCAGGAAGTGCATGACCAGGAGTTCTACGAAGAACTTGATTCAACCTTTCGAAGATCCTGAACGAGCCCTACATTCGCTTAAAAGGCTTTTCAACACAAGAAGCTTTGATCTTTCAAGTTCACTCGAGCTTGATTACTTTTCTGAAGAAAAAGAGGAAGTTGAAACAGAAACAATGGGCGAAAACACTACTATGGAGGAATACATGAACAGTACCCGTGCTGATTACACTTCAGGAGTTGCTAGACCAAAGTTTGATGATAAGTCAAAATTTGAGTTGAAGGGTCAGTTTCTCAAAGAGCTCAGAGAGAATGCTTTCAGTGGGACGGAACATGAGGATGCTAATGAGCATGTTGAAAAGGTCCTGGAAATTGCAGATTTGTTTACTTCAGAAGGAGTCACTAACGATCAACTCATGCTTAGAATCTTTCCAATCTCACTAAAAGGAGCTGCTAACAAGTGGCTAAGGAATGAACCTGCTAGTTCAATCACTACATGGGAAGGTTTGAAGAGCAAATTCCTGAAGAGATATTGTCCACCTGCTAAGACTGCTAAAAAGATGGAGGCTATCAATAGTTTCAAGCAAGAGCCTGATGAAACCCTTTATCAAGCTTGGGAACGATTTAAAGATTTATTGATAAAATGTCCTCAACACTATCTAACCCCTATGCAGGAGATAATATTGTTTTATCAAGGATTGGACGTGCCTACAAGACAGATTTTGGATGCTAAGGGAGCTGTACCTCAAATGAGTGCGACTAATGCTAGGAAAGCAATCCAAGAAGCTGCCGATCATTCTCAAAAATGGCACGATGGGACCTCTACTAGATCTAAGAGCAGCACTAATTTTGACGGGATTGCTGCTATTCAAGCTTAATTGGATAAAATTAGTAGAGAAATGAAGAAGCGTGATGAAAGAGCGTATGCTGCCCAAGTTGGATGTGAGAAGTGCGAAGGACCTCACTACACTAAAGATTGCCCGAATAAGAATGAAAGTGAGACGTTTGAAGAAGCATATTACACCCAATTTGGACAACCATTCCGACCTTCGGGGAGATTTAGGGAAGCTACACCGGGATTATATCAAAGGAACAACTTCAATCCCGCTTATCAAGAAAGGAGGCAGACTTTAGATGATACTTTAAAGCAAATTATGACCGATGCTGCTAAAAGACATGAAGAGAATACTGCTATGATCAAGGAAATTCGAGCTTCAACGGACACTACTACAAGAAATCAAGGAGCTTCGATCAAAGCATTGGAACAACAAATTGGTCAAATGAGCAAAGTTCTTCAAGAAAGGGGATATGGAAGTTTACCGAGCTCAACTGAAACCAACCCAAGAGATCATGTCAAGGCCATAAGCACCACTGAAGAAGTCACTCCTAATATACCTAGAAGATCGATGAATGGTAATGATGGTGCAAGACCCGAATTTTTCTTTAATTCTTCAATCAGCTTAAGGAGACTACTAAAAGAGAAGACAAAGATTGAAGAGGAGATCAAGGCAACAATGAAAGAAGAGAGCCCTGCAACCGACTCAAATGCCTTGCCTCATAAAGAAAGAGACCCAGGAAGTTTTACTCTACCTTGTTCTATTAATAATATATCTTTCAATAATGTGTTAGCTGACTTAGGAGCTAGTGTTAGTGTTATGCCTCTTAAGACATTCACTGCCCTAGGACTAGGAAAATTAGCACCAACTAAGTTACTTATTGAATTGTCTGATAAAACGGTAAAACGACCTGAAGGGATTGCTAATAATGTGCTAGTTAAGATTGAGCAGTTTATTTTTCCCGTAGACTTTGTTATACTAGACATGCCCGAGGATGTTAAGATTCCTTTAATCCTCGGAAGACCTTTCTTGTCTACTGCCCATGCTAAGATTGATGTGTTTAAGAGAAAAATCTCATTAAGGGTAGGGAATAATAAACTAGTCTATAAGTGCCAAGATCCGGTTAAAAGCATAATTAGAGGTGTTTATGTGCTAGGATTAAGAGAGCGTATGGACCTCGATCTTGAAGCTAGACTTATGGGAGAAACATTGATTCAAAACAACTCAACTAATCCTAATCATGAGAACTTTGAGGAATTCATTGACCTTAATGTACCTACCGAACTTAGACGCAATGTTGTTAATGATTCTGATGATGAGTGGTATGATTGTGTAGTAATTAATAAACGTAGGAGAATAGTTGAGAAAACGAATTTGAATAATGATGTGTTTATTGAACTACCACCCCACCTTGCTTATTTGTGCCTATATGATAATAAGAATTTCCCGTCTATCATTTTGTCATCTCTGCCCGAAAGGGACAGGACTTTGTTTATACAGATATTAAAGAAGAACGGCGTGGAAATTAAAGACGAGCAAGGAGTATTCAATATTACTGAATTGGCGATGAGGGAGCGCGATGATTCCGACTCCTTCAATGATCAATATTAAAGAGCTGAACGTGAGTCTAACTTGAAGACTCTGGAATAAAGACAAGTGCTGGCCGGGAGACAACCCGGATTTATCTTTTATTATTCTGTTTGTGTCGAGTCAGTCAGGCCCGCATGAAGATACGGCGCATCTCCATCCTGAGATGCGACGCATCTCCTGCAATGGTCATATCTTATTTTAATTTTCTGCATTTTTTATTTCCGACTTTAAAACTATTTATCAGTTTATTTTTAATGCGGCGCATCCCTGGTTAAGGATGCGGCGCATCTTTATTCTGATCCGTATTTATTCCAGGCTCGATACGGCGTATCTTCTTCAATAAGATACGGCGCATCGACTGACCTGATGATTTTCAGTTTTAATTTTTAAGTTTTATTTTTATCTAACTACTAATGTATTATGCAAGCTTGAACCTTTCTTATCTTAGGTGTGTTTTAAAGTTTTGGTGGTATTATAGTTTCCTGGATTTCCTGTGGATACATCAAGTATGAAGCTTTAACGTTCTAATCCACAAGAAGTTGATTTTTGCTCTAATACAAATGGAGGATCATACCGAGCAAATCTCAGGGGAGTTTTTCTGTTCTAATTCTTTTATTTTCCAGTTTTTAACCTTTTATACAAACAACGAGGACGTTGTTTAACTTAAGTGGGGGGATTGGAGAATTAGAACACTTAACAATTACTTGTCCTAAACTTTTTCAAAAATTATGCTTAAAATGTGCTTAATATATCAAACTTAAAAATTTTTAGCATGTTTTTGTTTAAGATCTAAGTTGCATAGCTGCACACATAACGTTATTTTCAAAAATTGTGATTTTTCAAAATTCACAAATCTATGAGTGTGCCGGTGACTTGTAAACTTTAGAACTTGGCTTGTATACTATTCGAGACCACCATAATAAGTATTATTTATATAATTGGAATGACTTGTCTAAATTGGTAAAATTCTAGGATTATACCCAAATAGCCTTTATATGTTATGTGTTATTAGCTAACTACACTGGTTAGTTAACCCCCGTATAAACCCTTTTGTTACTCTCATTTTTAGAGTAAGATACCCCTAGAAAAACACTCAGAGCCATTCCTTTCGTTTCTTACACCTATGTTTAAAATGTTTTCGTTACACCCTTACACCTTAGCCTACCCTGTAGATTAGAATCCATGGTTGGTTAATTGCTATAGGCAAAGTGTGTTTCCTTACATTACCTGTGTTCGCGTGCGTAATTCATTATCTTTGGTTAGGTCGGGAAATTGCACAATGCAATTGGAGTGAAAGTAAATATTCTATATTTTTGAGTTTATTTTTCGTGTGTTTACTACTTTCACTATTACCGTTATTTCTGAAGTATGAAAAGTATGGAAAAATTATCCAGAATTATCATTATAGTGATGTGGTAAAATTTTACACATCTTTGTTTAAAAAAAAAAAAAAAAAAAAAAAAAAAAAAAAAAAAAAATCGAAAAAAAAAAAGAAAAAGAAAAAGAAAAAGAGTTGGATGTTTGTTTTAACCAACTTATGTAAAGTTTTGTATTAAGTGGTCGATATCACCACTAAGTGTTGTACTATATCTATGGATTGAATGGGAATTGGCAGTTATGGGAACGCCAATTAAGGTTTATTCTTTGATTAAGATCTTGTTGAGTATAATTCGTGTCTACCTAAAGCGTGTGTTTCAAGTGTTAAAGCGTGAGTTATTCAATGATATGAGTCTTATTCATGGGATGGTTGGGATAGTGATTAACCACACTTAGGATTTTAATTTATTTGTTTTGTTTATTTTATTTTAACACCAATTTATATCCCAAATGTTACCATGCCCTTCATTATTCTTTATCCAACCAAACCTTTGATTTATTGAGATTAGGGATTTGAGCAATCTTAAGTATCGTAGTCGTGGATTCGGCTATGTATTTATGATTTTGTCGCCCTTTTTGATATATTATTATTGGTGAAGTTTGGACCTATCTTTAGCCTATTCGAGTTAAGGATTTGAGCAATTGCAAGTATCGTGTTCGTGGATTCGATCATGTATTTGTGATTTTGTCGCCTTTTCTGGAATTTGAGATCGATAGTGAAAAGAGGATAATTAACCCTTAAGCCTAAAAACCCTTTTTACCGCTTTATACTTGTTATTCCTTGGCTTTAGTGGGGGAGATGTGTATACTTGCCAAGCTTATGATAGAATATTCGTCACGACTGGACAGTTAAACGATTAGATTTGCTTTTATCAAATTATTTTATTATACTTCTAATTCGTTAAAGTGTTTAGTTGTGTGATTATGAATTAAACGAATACATGCTTGATATAAAAATAAATCCTAACATCTTTTAGGATACATTTTCATAAGAGAAATTCTAAAGGTTTACTTGGGGACAAGTAAAGTTCAAGTGGGGGGATATTTGATGAACTCAAATAAGTACATTTTATTACTATCATTTATCCTATTAATTTGACTTGTTTTACTATATTATGTATGAGGATTGATACTTAATCGTTTACTTTTGTAATTCTCAGGTAAAAACAAGCATTTGGTGAAACTTGGCGATTTTGGACTAATTATGGAGCAAAACATGCATAAAGTGAATAGTCTACTGAAATGGACAAGATCAAGTTAAATCTGCTCCAGATGCGCCGCATCTCACTCATGACATGCGCCGCATCTCTATCAAGATATCACCAGATACGATCCAAGATACAAGAGGACATGCGCCGCATCTAATCATGGAGTTACGCCGCATCTTCTGGCGGTGTACGAATATTCCTGAATATTATAATCTTGGACCCCACGCGAAGTTAAGTCAATGCGCCGCATCTACTTACTAGATGCGCCGCATCTTCCCTCAGACAGAAACTATAAATACCCCAAGGCCAGACGAATTTCGGGGGGCATTATCACAGTTTCGAAGACCGAAGCAGAAAAACCCTAGGACGAATTCAGTCAAGAAGGCAGCACAAGACACACCAAACGAAGATACAAGAGCTGTAAGAAGGTGCTGCATGTGTTTAATTCATTAAGTAGTTTTGTTTTATTGTGTTAGCAAACTTTAATTCATCAGGATTGATGGGCTTGTGTTATGTTATCATTCACTTCAACTCCCCTTAAAATTGCTTTCCCATCGATTAAAGTTTATATGTTGATGTCTTTGGTTACTACTTATTAGTGCATTGATCACCTCTGTGTTTATTAGTGGCTTGTGTAATGTGGCAACGGAAAGGTTGCACTCCCACGGTTATTACTAAATTGATCACTTAGGAATAACTTTTAGACATAAGTCATCATTAAGGGTTTACTCGCCGATAAGCTTAGGACCAACGAGAAAGGATTAACTACATACACTTCATATAAAGCTATCAATAAAACAAGTGACAAACTACTTAATTATAAGGACAGCCCTCTTATTGTCTCGAGTATTTATCTGTGTACGTGTGTGCTACTTGCTGATTCGTGCCTATTAGTTTAGTTTATTATTTAATTGCAAACAAAATCGTGCCAGTCTCTCTGGTTGAAACCCCCTTGCGTTAGGATATTAAAATACTGATTAGAATAACGAGATAATACGTTCCACTCTTAGTGATCGACACTCTACTTACCATTATATTCATACTGACCGGGTACACTGCTCGTTAAGTGTGTGTGTTATTGATAAGTCGGCTAAATATAAATTTAAAACTTGAGTAGGCATTAAAACTGCTAAACCGCAACGACACATCACGCGCATTAGGCAAGTATAGGAATACAAATTTTTCAAGTCGGAGAATGAATATGAGACTATTACTAGTGGTGCTCAATTCAGGCTAAACACGACCATTTTTACGGGTGATTCCACATACCCAACTTCTCTGCTGGAAGCAATTTAACTGTTAGGTTAAATTGAGTTTCTAGTGCAATAGGTTCTCCAGTAGTCATTCTCATGTCTGAAAGATAGGAATTCCTATTTTTGCCAATCGAAGACATGACTTAATGAGACTCAACTATATCTAATAAAACTAAGGTGGTGAAAATGTCATGTTTTACACGAGAATATGTGTTAACATATTTTAATCTTGTGTTTGGAATCTAAGGTTGAATGATCTAAAGGGTGACATCCTTTAAGTTGAGTTTAAGTATGAAAGTGATTTGATCATCTAAGACCAAGAAATGTGTTTTGTGTGTGATAATGGAATATGTTAAATTGAGAACGTTCTCAAGAAAGTTCTTTGGAACAAGTATCTAAATAAAGTTACCAACTTTTATAGATCTTGTGTATGCTCCAGAGATGTTTAGGATATGCACAAGGTTTCAACTTGATTATGAGCAAGGTTTGGTTATGATGTACGCTTGAAAGAAAACAGATACATATAGTATCTTTCAATAAGTAAGATTATCTCATGTGATCATGCTTTAGTATGACAAAATGAGATGTAATGAAATGTCTTGTAACACGACCGTTCATGTTGCAAGGAGAGAATGATGCATAGGATATACATTATCCTTTTGACAAGATGAAAGCTAAATGATCCGTGCTAAATAGTGTATATAAATAATATGCAGATGGATACACGTGAATAAATACAAATCACCCTTTTGTGAAAAAAGGATACTTGCAAAAACTCACGTTTGTGTGTGTGTGATACCAGGTAAGTGATTACCCGGGTCGTTTCCCAGCGAGGAGTGAATGGGCAATTGTTTGAAAGTTTTGGAATTAGAGTGACTGATGATATGGAATTTTACTTTTTTATATCTAATTAACAAATGAGAAACAAATATACAAAAGAAAATTAAACGCGAATTAAATAAACTAAAAACGCAAAACGGGAAATCTAAATACGGGATTTAAAAAGTGAAATATCTAAAAATTAATCCTACAAGTGTATTACTATTTTTCCTAAGTTCTATTTAAGAAAAGAAAATTTTGAAAATTAAAATTATATTTTTCTGATTATTATTCTATTTATTATGAATTAAAAACTATTTTAAACTAATTAAATTATTAAAAATACTAAATGACTTTAGAAAAATATGAAACTTTGCAGGAAAATCTAAAATATTATTATTAATCTAGGAAAAATAAAGTTACAAGTTTTAGAAACCCTAATAAGCAAATGGGCAGAAAAGCAGTTTGGCAATAAGCACAAAAATAAGCTAAAAAGCTCTAAAAATTACCAAAAGCTCAGAACTAGTGCAAACAACTTAAATAAGCATAAAACAACTGAATAAGCTCAAATAACCTGAGGAAATAAGCAGATAAGCAGTTGAACAGTTTCACTAATTATGCAGAAATCTCAGGGAAATCCCCAACTAGCAGATCCAATTAAGCACTTAAAATAAGCAGAAAAGTGGAACTTATGGGGGGCAAAACCTTGCTAGTACTACTGGGTATACTAAAAACCAAAAAGCCCCAAATCTAACCACCCAATTGAACTTCAATTTAACCCTAGATCAGATGGTCTAGGAACTGAGGTTTGTGTAGGGTTGATTGCAGGCTTGGTGCAGTGAAATGGATGAAATTGCATACCAGATTTTAAGCTATGAAACAAGCTCCAAATGGAAATCAAAGCTCAGAATCTAAAAGCTAGCTATATGAACTAGTTTTAACCCAAAAATCAAGGTCTCAGCTTAACTAGATAAGCCAATAATAAGCTGAGAAAAGCAGCAAAAAGGCTCAGACCTGCTCAGTATATACTGAGCAGTATATGGAATGATTTTGATCCTAACTCTGTCAATTCTACATGGAACCTAATCAACTCTTTGGACCTTGCTTAAACAACTATATTACGCCTATTTTTGCCAAAAGTTGGGCTTAAATAAGCTCAGCTTATATAAAAGCTTATTGAAGCAGTTGAGTATCCAAGTTTTACCTCACACACTCAAAACTGCAAAAAGCTTAAAAAGCACTTAATCTCTACTGAAAATAGCTTGTACAGACTTAAATAAGCTCAAGCAAACTTAATGAAATGGCAAATGAACAGTGACAACCTAGATTGACCCAGAAATAAGCTTAATCCAAACACCCCTTTTTGAGGGTCTGTTGTGGTTTTTCAACTACAACAGGCTAATAGAACCTAGGTTTTGGAAAGAAAGCTTAACAACTAGTTATACTGATTACTAAAAAGCAATTATCTAACAAAATTAAGCACTGAAATAAGGTCTAACCTAAATAAGCTATTTTTGGCTTTTTAGTGTTTTTTAAGTAAAATAAAGACAAAGGCTAATCAAGACTTATAAAACTGATGAAATATGTTTAAAAACTAATAATAAGCAATAAATATTGAAAATAAGCTATAAATAAGCTATTCTACAGTACTATAGAAAATTAAGTAAGAATTAAGAAAAAGCTTACAACTTGTATGGCTTATGAAACAAAGGAACTAGATCAGGACACAACCCTAGCTTGTCAACAACAAGCTAGAAACCCAATTTCAACTCTCCTGAACAGCTTTTCCACCAGATGAGCTTATAGTGAGCTTCTTTGACTTTTTGTTGACTTTCTTGGATCTCTTGGAATGGTACTGAATTAAACTAAAATAAGCTCACACTAAGCTATATTAAGCTTATATGAGCTTATGGAAACAGATAAGAGACTATTTTTAATAACATTTAAACTAGTTCGATTTCTCAATACAACATGAAAATTTAAAAACTTGGAATTATCATTAGCTAATGGAAATTGGACAAAGATTAACAACAAACAGACTTGAATTAACTAGGATTGATTACTGGGATTGAAAATTACAATATTACAAAGACTGAATATGAAATACGATTACTCTAAATTAACTACTTACTTTTACAAGCTACATTGCCATCTATTTATACTACAACTAAATGGGATTTGCTTCCTATCTTCCTCTGAGCAATTCTGCACCCTTGGTTAGACTTGAACTCATCTGAGTTGTTGAAATGGACTTTTGGCGGGAAAACAGGAAACGTGGCTAAACCACTTGGTTGGTTGAGTGAGACGAAGAAGAAGCATTAAATGTGTTTTGGCATGTTAGGTGAGTGGGATAGGAAGCTAGGAGGGGGGTGGTGGGTTTGTCAGAGATAAGGCGGTGGGTTGAGGTGGTTTTGGCGGGCGTGGTATTGAAGAAGGAGGATTTGACCAAGGTCAAACCTGGTATTGGTTTTAACTAAGCAAAGGTGGGTCGGGTTAAATGTTTAATGGATTGGGTTGGGTATAGTTTTGGTAGTAGGCTGGGTTTAGTGTAGGATTGGGCTGGGGTTTAGTTTATTGCTGGGTTTAGTTTATTTAGGATAGGATTTGGATTTTAGATAAACCTTAGGGACTAAAATTGTACAATGCTGAAAATCCAAGGACCAAAGTTGCCAATAGTGAAAATTAATTCCAGGGATCATTTGTGTTATTTTTGGTATTTTGGGGGTTGACTTTGACTCCGTCTTTGACTTTCGTCTTCACTTGATAAAATGCACAATTATTGCCGAGTCAATCCAAAAATGTTCGTTTTCGTCCCGTTTTCAATCCTTTTGCATATGAAACAGATAAAACCACAATTCAAGGATATTTTCTGTATTTTGAAGCATTTCTGAGTGTTTTTAAATGTTTTTGCAGTTCAGATGGGACAAAAATGATGAGTATTTACACACTCATCACTAAACGCATGATTTCTTAGACATAATGTTTTCCGAAACATCATGTTTTCCTAAGAGAAGATATGAATCCAAAGTGCTTGAATTGGATAGACTTATCTTTGAGATTGCATTATAACATATGTTGTTAAAATAAAACTTACGCAAAAGTTTTAATGACAAAGTGTTACCAATACTTTGATAACTTGTGAAAGTGATACTACTTAAACCTAGTGGAAATTTATAAACAATGAATGTGAGCATCATACTCATTTGATGGTGAAGGTTCTAATCCTATAGGTGATAAAGTATGGTTGAGTTGATTCAATGTGTATTTGTTTTGGTATGAGTGTTGGACTAAGGGCTTTTTGAGCAATACACTCAATGGCATGGATTATAGTGTTGTTGGAGTTTGTTGTACTATGGATGAATTTTTGGGTTTCATGAATGTTGAAAGTTTCATGAATGTTGAAGATGACAAGAATGGATACTAATTCTTGTAGTTCACTAGTGGATGAAGTGTTTGGTTATGTTTGTGAAACCTAGGGGCTGAATGTGATGAAGACTAATTCTTATGGGCAACGAGGATGAAGACTAATTCTTATGATCCATTGGTTGGTATAACTAGTGTGTGATGTGATCTGAAGCTTAGGGTTTGAGACATATCACAGAAGTGAATGTGCTGGGATAATGGAGAAAGTACAAGTGTACTTAGGTGATAGGATAAGTGTTTTAGCATAAGTTGTTAAAAATACTTGGGTGTTGATTCTTTCGGATGTGACTTTTAATGACTACAATCATAAGTCAAATTCACTTGATATTTTCGAATGAAATACTTAAGTTGTCAATCCTACTTTGTTGTGATTTGATAGCAAGATTAGATAGTACATCTGTAACCTAAATGCGAGTTATGACTCGATGTAAATCTTAATCGTCTCGAAGGATGACATGTTAACCAAGTAAGGCAACATATGTGGATATTGGACAATATCTATAGTCATCAGTTGGACTTGTGATCTATGATATTTTTGCAAAAAGTGAGTCCGGATTTGTTAGGAAGTTGTCAATTTACAAATCAAGCTTATGAATGAGTAAAGGACAGGAGGATGTAGTGAATGTGTGTAATGATCACAAATACTCAGTGGTTCACCGAAAAGGTACCTTGGAGCATTTTCATGAATTTTGAAACTGTGATTAGATATGATTATTCTATTGGTGTAAGTGAGATGTTATGATCCTAATAGGAGTGATTTATCAGTGAAAGGAATCCTGGTGATAAAGGTGAGTGAACTTGACTGCGGAATTTAAACAAAAATTTGAAAAACTAGCTGTTAGTTCTGCGGCACCAAACGACAACAAAGGCGGAACCAAAGTTTTGGTTCTGCGGAATCCGTTGGGCCTAATTTGGCGGAGCCAAAATGTTCAACAGACAGAACCCAGGTTTTGGTTCCGCAGAATCCGCCGGTTAGAGTTTCTTTACAAAGAGTATGTCAAATTTTCCGATACCCGTTCAAATCCGGAGAATTGTCCTAAACTATATGTAACTTTTTATTGGTGATTGATTAAAAGCAAAAACACATATTCTAACACACGTTTGCATATAGATCAATCAAATGATAATAACTTACCATAAAAGGAGGTTAAGCCAAACGGTGGCTTAAACACGGAAAATCGATAATATCGAGTGTTATCATCCTGCATTGTTATGTTAGTTCACATAAAAGTATAATACTGATGCGTGCGATGTGTCGTTGCGGTTTAGCAGTATTAATGCCTACTCAAGTTTTAAATTTATATTTAGCCGACTTATCAATAACACACACACTTAACGAGCAGTGTACCCGGTAGTATGAATATAATGGTAAGTAGAGTGTCAATCACTAAGAGTGGAACGTATTATCTAGTTATTCTAATCAGTATTTTAATATTCTAAATTAGCTATACAACCTAATCTAACGCAAGGGGGTTCAGCCTGAGAGACTGGCACGTTTTGGTTGCAATTAAATAATAAACTAAACTAATGAGCACGAATCAGCGATAGACATGCACGTACACAGATAAATACTCGAGACAATAAGAAGACCTGTCCTGATGATTAAGTAGATTGTCACTTGTTTTATTGATAGTTTTATATGAAGTGTATGTAGTTAACCCTTTCTCGTTGGTCCTAATCTTATCGGCGAGAAATCCCTTAATGATTACTTATGTCTAAAAGTCATTCCTAAGTGATCAATTTAGTAACAACCGTGGGAGCCACATTCTGATGAATTAAAGTTTACTAACACAATAAAACAAAACTACACAGAGGTTATCAATGCACTAATAAGTAGTAACCAAAGACATCAACATATAAACTTTAATTGATGGGAAAGCAGTTTTAAAGGAGTGCAATCTTTCTCCTCACATTACACAAGCCACCAATCCTGATGAATTAAAGTTTACTAACACAATAAAACAAAACTACTTAATGAATTAAATACATGCAGGACCTTCTTACAGCTCTTGTATCTCCGTTCGGGTGTGTCTTGTGCTGCCTAATCGTCTGAATTCGGCCTTAGGTTTCTGTGGTCTTCGTACCTCGTATATATTATGTCCTCCGAAATTCGTCTGGTCTTGGGGTATTTATAGTTTCTGTCTGAGGGTAAGATGCGGCGCATCTAGTAAGTAGATGCGGCGCATTGACTTAACTTCGCGTGGGGTCCAAGATTAATATATTCAGGAATATTCGTACACCGCCAGAAGATGCGGCGTATCTTCATTCTAGGATGCGGCGCATGTCCTTTGCCGTCTTGGATAATATCTTGTGAAATCTTGATAGCGATGCGCCGTATGTAATAAGCGAGATGCGGCGCATCTGGAGCAGAATGTCTTGATCTTGTACATTTCAGTAGACTCTTGACTTCTTGCTTGTTTTGCTCCATAATTAGTGCAAAATCGCCAAGTTTCACCAAATGCTTGTTTTTAACTGAGAATTACAAAAGTAAACGATTAAGTATCAATTCTCATACATAATATAATAAAACAAGTCAAATTAATAGGATAAATGATAGTAATAAAATGTACTTATTTGAGTTCATCAAATATCCCCCCACTTGAACTTTACTTGTCCCCAAGTAAACCTTAGAATTAATCTTATGAAAATGTATCCTAAAAGATATTAGGATTTATTTTTATATTTAAGCATGTATTCATTTTTTGTCATAATCACACAACCAAACACTTAACGAATTAGAAGTAAAATAAAATAATTTGATAAAACCAAATCTAATCGTTTAACTGTCCAGTCGTGACGAATATTCTATCATAAGCTTGGCAAGTATACACATCTCCCCCACTAAAGCCAAGGAATAACAAGTCTAAAGCGGTAAAAAGGGTTTTGAGGTTTAAGGGTTAATCATTCTCCTTAATCTCTATCGATCTCAAATTCCAGAAAAGGCAACAAAATCACAAATACATGATCGAATCCACGAACACGATACTTGCAATTGCTCAAATCCTTAACTCGAATAGGCTAAAGATATGACCAAGTAATCTTCATCAATAATATTATATCAAAAAGGGCGACAAAATCATAAATACATAGCCGAATCCACGACTACGATACTTAAGATTGCTCAAATCCCTAATCTCAATAAATCAAAGGTTTGGATAAAGAATAATATAGGGTATGGATAATATTTGGGATACAAATTGGTGTAAAATGAAAAATAAACAAAACAAATAAATTAAAATCCTAAGTGTGGTTAATCACTATCCCAACCATCCCATGAATAAGACTCATATCATAGAATAACTCACGCTTTAACACTTGAAACACACGCTTTAGGTAGACACGAATTATACTCAACAAGATCTTAATCAAAGAATAAACCTTAGTTGGCGTTCCCATAACTGCCAACTCCCATTCAATCCATTAATATACAACAATTAGTGGTGATATCGACCACTTAATACAAAACTTTACATAAGTTGGTTAAAACAAACATCCAACTCTTCCTTTTTTCTTTTTCTTTTCTATTTTTTTTTTTTTTTTTTTTTTTTTTTTTTTTTTTTTTTTTTTTTAACATAAAAGATGTGTAAAATTCTACCACATCACTATAACGATAACTCTGGATAATTTTTGCATACTTTTCATGACTTCAGAAATAACAGTAATAGTGAAAGTAGTAAACACACGAAAAATAAACTCAAAGATATACAATATTTACTTTCACTCCAATTGCATTGTGCAATTTCCCGACCTAACCATAGATAATGAATTACGCACGCGAACACAGGTAATGTAAGGAAACACACTTTGCCTAAAGCAATTAACCAACCACGGATTTTAATCTACAGAGTTGGCTAAGGTGTAAGGGTGTAATGAAACATTATAACAAAGGTGTAAGAAACGAAAGGAATGGCTCTGAGTGTTTTTCTAGGGGTATCTTACTCTAAAAATGAGAGTAACAAAAGGGTTTATACGGGGGTTAACTAACCAGTGTAGTTAGCTAATAACACATAACATATAAAGGCTATTTGGGTGTAATCCTAGAAATTTACCAATTTAGACAAGTCATTCCAATTATATTAAATAATACTTATTATGGTGATCTCGAATAGTATACAAGCCAAGTTCTAAAGTTTACAAGTCACCGGCACACTCATAGATTTGTGAATTTTGAAAAATCACAATTTTTGAAAATAACGTCATGTGTGCAGCTATGTAATTTAGACTTTAAACAAAAACATTCTAAAAATATTTTAAATTTAAGCATATTAAGTACATATTAAGCATATTTTTGAAAACTAAGGACAAGTAAACGTTCTAATTCTCCATCCCCCCACTTAAGATAAACAACGTCCTTGTTGTTTAACTTGAAATTAAAAACAGGAAATTAAAAGAATTAGAACGGAAAACTCCCCTGAGATTTGCTCGGTATGATCCTCCATGTAAGAATTCGAGCATATAAAATGTGGGAGTTCATCAACATCTTCAATCGTCCATACCTGTAAAAATATAGAGACCACAGAAAAATAGACTCGAGAACATCTCGTTAATCATTGGTTAGAAAAATAAAATAAATAAACAAATTACAGGTCAGAGTGTCGATGCGCCGCATCCATGGAATATTGGATACGCCGCATCAACAACCTGTAGGAAATATTAAACTGCATGCAATGGGATAATACGCCGTATCGATAGAAATTAATGCGTCGCTTCTTATTTTATTAATTCGAAGACTGTTTTTAATAAATAATTAGATACGCCGTATCTGCTAAGGCAGATGCGTCGTATGTCGGTTATGGTTTAAAATTTTTCTGATTAAAAACGGAATAGGTTGTATCTATAGATGCGCCGTACTCGAATTATTAAATGCGCTGTGTATAAAATTAAAATGCCATACGCCGCATCTAGAATACAGATGCGCCATATCGTTTGTATCAGCAGAATACAGCGACAGCAGTCATGCAGAAAAAACAAATAAAAATAAACACAAGAAAGTAAAATAAACTAAAAAGAAAATAAAAGACAAGCATGGGTTGCCTCCCACGATGCGCTTGTTTTTGTTCGAGTCACGAGCCTGACTCTACCCTTATTTACTGTGTAATAGGGTGTTGTTCCCCCCACTTGGGATCAAGTGCGGGTGATAGTAGCAATAAACACTATAGGAGTGTAAATTTGCTACTAGAAATGGAAGAAATATGTAAATATCATACCTTGGCAATATATGTACATCGTTCCTATCCTTACCCGGTTTGGTTGATAAATTGGATGACTTGACCATTTCATCTGAAAGAGTAGTATGTTGAGGAAAAATGAGTCCCATTTCTTCTTGGTTAGTCTCTTTCGTAGTAAGGCGTCCCTTGACTTCCGCAGAAGATGAGAAAGGGTCTTTGGCAAGTAAAAGTTCGAGTTCCTCTATATCCTTCATAGGGTCGAAATCATCATCTTCATCAATCATAGCAATGTTTAAGAGCTCATCACCAAATTCTTCTTCGAGCTCCACCAAATACGGGTTGATCACAGGTGCTTCAATAGGTAGTGTAATATACTCCACCTCATTATCCTTTTGTTTTGCAACCTGTTTAGGAAAACTAGCAAGATTATTAGTAACGGGATCAATAGTATTTAATAAATTTGTACCACTTTGTGTTGTAAGTGACTCCAATTCATCTTGTGAATCTCCATCTTCAACTAGTGGTCTTGCAATTTCAGCATCGTCCCGAATTTCATCCTTAAATAAGTAATCCCAGATTTCTTCAAAATCCCTCGTCGGGTCAAAATCTGGTTTATCCGCTCCACACCTAAATACTTCCGTTTGTTGTGGTAATTGCGGTATGTTATCGTACACAATAGCATCAAACTTTTCAATACCCGAATACTCATTATCTTCATCCGAGGGAATATTATCATGGTGTTTTTGATATGATGAGAATATATCTTCCACCTCGGGTGGAAAATCACTAGTAATAGCATTATACACCATTGTCCCATATTCATCTTCATTTACATCATAAGCAGTTTCAGATGAATAAGCTTCTTTGTAAACAATTGCCGGATTTTCATTCAAATCAAACACTTGTGACTCTTCTTCATCTTGGGCAACTTCCGGAGAAATAACATCATCAATAACTATTGCCGGAAACCTAATTGCACCAAAATCGTATGATTCTTCTTCATCATCATCATTGGACAAAGTCCAAGTGTGTCTAAATGGCAATGTCTTTCTTTCTTTCCCTGACTTTTCCTGCTTCAATAACAAGTATTCTTCCATCGTGAGTTCCTTATCCTCGATGACTTGTGCACCATATCTTGCTCTTTCCCAATCATAGATCCCATTATTGCTCAAGGCTCTTTCCTCTTCAAGTCTCATATATTCTTCCATAGTAATGTCTGGATCGTCCATCTTCATTATTACCTGAAAGATAAACAACCAAGAACAGCAGTAGACGAAAAAAAAAAAAAAAAAACTAAACTAATAAAAATTAAATAAACACAAAAAATAAAAAATAAAACGAAAAATATTTTTAGGTCACAGAAGATGGATACGCCGTATCCAACAGACAATGGATACGCCGCATTAGCATCCTGCAACAATTTTTTTTTTTTTTTTTTTTTTTTTTTTTTTTTTTTTTTTTTTTTTAGAAAATTTTAAAATTAAAAATCACACAAACTAAAAAAAATTTTTGCCCACAGAGCGTCAATACGCCGTATTCACAGACAAGAATACGCCGTATTGAAACAGATAGATGCGCCGTATTCACAGACAAGAATACGCCGTATCTCCCTTCTGAGACAGACACACAGACAACAAACAAACGATAAAACAAATAAACCAAACACACAAAAATAAACTAAAAACAGAAAAATACCAATAAAACTAGCAAATAGATAAATTCACTCCCCGACGACGGCGCCAAAAACTTGATGCGTGCGATGTGTCGTTGCGGTTTAGCAGTATTAATGCCTACTCAAGTTTTAAATTTATATTTAGCCGACTTATCAATAACACACACACTTAACGAGCAGTGTACCCGGTCAGTATGAATATAATGGTAAGTAGAGTGTCGATCACTAAGAGTGGAACGTATTATCTAGTTATTCTAATCAGTATTTTAATATTCTAAGTTAGCTATACAACCTAATCTAACGCAAGGGGGTTCAGCCTGAGAGACTGGCACGTTTTGATTGCAATTAAATAATAAACTAAACTAATGAGCACGAATCAGCGATAGACATGCACGTACACAGATAAATACTCGAGACAATAAGAAGACCTGTCCTGATGATTAAGTAGATTGTCACTTGTTTTATTGATAGTTTTATATGAAGTGTATGTAGTTAACCCCTTCTCGTTGGTCCTAATCTTATCGGCGAGAAATCCCTTAATGATTACTTATGTCTAAAAGTCATTCCTAAGTGATCAATTTAGTAACAACCGTGGGAGCCACATTCTCTTCCGTAGTCAAATGCGCAGGCCACTAATAAACACAGAGGTTATCAATGCACTAATAAGTAGTAACCAAAGACATCAACATATAAACTTTAATTGATGGGAAAGCAGTTTTAAGGGAGTGCAATCTTTCTCCTCACATTACACAAGCCACCAATCCTGATGAATTAAAGTTTACTAACACAATAAAACAAAACTAATTAATGAATTAAATACATGCAGGACCTTCTTACAGCTCTTGTATCTCCGTTCGGGTGTGTCTTGTGCTGCCTAATCGTCTGAATTCGGCCTTAGGTTTATGTGGTCTTCGTACCTCGTATATATTATGTCCTCCAAAATTCGTCTGGTCTTGGGGTATTTATAGTTTCTGTCTGAGGGTAAGATGCGGCGCATCTAGTAAGTAGATGCGGCGCATTGACTTAACTTCGCGTGGGGTCCAAGATTAATATATTCAGGAATATTCGTACACCGCTAGAAGATGCGGCGTATCTTCATTCTAGGATGCGGCGCATGTCCTTTGCCGTCTTGGATAATATCTTGTGAAATCTTGATAGCGATGCGCCGTATGTAATAAGCGAGATGTGGCGCATCTGGAGCAGAATGTCTTGATCTTGTACATTTCAGTAGACTCTTGACTTCTTGCTTGTTTTGCTCCATAATTAGTCCAAAATCGCCAAGTTTCACCAAATGCTTGTTTTTACCTGAGAATTACAAAAGTAAACGATTAAGTATCAATCCTCATACATAATATAGTAAAAACAAGTCAAATAAATAGGATAAATGATAGTAATAAAATGTACTTATTTGAGTTCATCATTAGTTCACATAAAAGTATAATACCAACATAATATCCTAATAACACAACAAGTCATCACATCATTGTTTGAAATTTTCTTATACCAAACACTCTTTCACAGATACTACATGTTTACACATTTTAACACTTGAAATTAAGTGAAGGTTTGTGCAAGACAATACATTTTAAGACACTAAACTAGTTTCACTTAGTTCACATTTCTAAGTAAGTTATGCAAGGTTTTCACATAACATATGCAAACAAAAATATCTAAGTCTATAAGTGAAACAAACACAGTTTATCAACTTAGTGCACAAGATCTAGCAAATGTCCTACAAGCAATTGATAAACAAGCAAATAACTGTCATAGCAAAACACTTATGTATTACCTATCAACAAATGCAATCACAATTACTAGCAAGCAAACAACATGTATGCAAATAACAAATCAAGTAGTCATATAGCATAGCATAAAAGGGAAGATACTTTTCGTCACTTTGTGTTTAAACATGACGATGTATGCCAAGCTTGATTTATTTTCTTTATATTACCAAATTCTTTAGTTTCAAAAGAAATCATATCAATGTTCAAAGGATACCAACTTATATTGCCCGACTCAAAAGTTTAAGTTACTGTGTCAAAATAAAACTTAATATTTTGGATAGATTGTAGTATTTGATTTGCCTTACCTACTTCAATTTAGATTTAGGATATGAGATTATTTTTAAATGAAAGTAGACTTAATACCCTTCAAAATGATAGGTGGCGCGACTTCTACGGACTTACGGTTAATTAGTTATGAATTTTTGAAGTTTGCAAAAGCTGATGAACAGAGACACACGGATTTCACGGATCCTTTTTGAGGGTTCCGCCCTTTGTAACAAAGGGATCCGTGGGTCTCTGTGACAAATTCTCCTAAACTCGTATTTTGACATAAAGAAAACGTGTAGGACTTGCTAGACTTAATGTTAAACATATATTACACATATTTAACAACATTTTTACTTATGTGACTTATCTAAACATTACGGAGGTGAATTTTTTAACTAAATTTATAGTTATCCCAAACACTCCTTTCAAAACCGTACTTTTCATAAATTATCTCTGAGCACATAATTTGATACTTACAAATTATTTTGAGAAACCTTTTCTTTTATTTTTTAAGGACATCTTCAAGCTTGGATACAAAGCAACATCTAACAACAAAATTTCTAAGTATACTTAGCGAAACATTTTTCATATTATATTCCGCTTCAAAGGTAATTTGATAAATGGATCGTACTCTATTTTAAAAACCATTTGTTTTGAAAATAAGAGCCACGAGGCTCTGATACCAATTGTGAAAACGTAGAGGGGGGGGGGGGTGAATACGTTACCGTTTTAAAAACCTAAAACTTGTTGTATCAAATATCCTTTTAAGCTTGTTCTAATATGAAAGATGTTTATTGAAGTTTATGACTAGCATATACTAAACACGTTGTCATCTAAGTATGATCATCAAGACATAACACAAGCAATCATATAGTGCAAACATAAAAGTAAAGAGTAAAGAAAGCGCAAACCGAACATGATGATTTATAGTGGTTTGGTCACGGAGCTCGTCTCCGCCCTACTCCACTCCCCGAGTACCCAACTCGAGAGTTACTTCACTAGATCAACAAGCTCCCTTCTCGGCGGAGAAAACCTTACACACGTCGCTTACACTTTTTCTGGTACAAAGCTAAATACCGGGTTCTAGTTCAAGGTAGAACCAACCTAACGTCGCCTATACAATTTCTGACACTAAGCTAGATGTCGAGTTCTTATACATGGGTACAACCACTCCCGTCGTCGCTTAACCTTTTTCCGGTACTAAGCTAGATACCGATTTCTTTACAAGGGTACAACCACTCCCGCTATGTTTTATGGCCCAACATAGAAACCTTGTGTTTTATGGAACAAATACATAAACCACCTAATCTAGTATGAATAGATTACAATGATGATCCATGACATAAATGGGTCATGGACATGAATGGCTAATCTAAATGAACTTCCATTGATAGGAAGCCTTCAATGGATGAAGATCACAAGCTCCCTAAACTTGTTGTGATGGATCTTCATATATGCATATGGAATCTACATGAACTTCTTGAATAAGAAGTCTTCAATCATTGAGGATGTTAAGTGCCCTTGAATCTTCATATGTTGAAATGCTTTGGTGGATGATGA